>JAQGAO010002754.1:0-18693 GCA_034697705.1 Ommatoiulus sabulosus
CCCCCCTACGCTACGCGCGACATGAGAATGGACCTGTCCCGACCTAGTCTAGTTACTAAAGGTAGCGACAGATGGCAACAGTGGGAGCGTGTGAAGGACAGAAAACAAACAAACAGATAAGCAAACAAACAGGATCGATTTTTATAGATATAGATTTATTCATTTTACTAAGTTACATTGAATATGCTTTTGATCTCATCAAGCAGTTTTATTCATAAAACAGCAGCAAGTACATGTACATTATACTTCTACTCGTATAATATAGCTATGGAAATATGTTAGCCATCCTTTTTTTTCATTGACCGGCAGACCAAAAGAGTACATCGAGGTCTGGTACTGGAGAACGTTTATTTCTGTTAGCTACTAAGGAAGGGCAAATCTGAAAGTCAGAAAGATAAAATCAATATATGTTGAGTATCTTAAATGTCAGTAAGGTAATTGAAACTTAGTTCAGTTGGATGGTAGAAATGCGGCAAAACACTGCGCTGCTTGCCACATAGAAAGCGCAGTACTCTTATCTATTATTTTAATGCCCACCTTTCGTATTTCATCGTTAACGCAATTTCTTCTCATCTCGAACTAAAGTAATAAAAAACATAAACGCAATGTTTTTTTTAAAAATAAATTTCCATTGTAAGCCAGTTATCGAAATTGTTGCAACAATTCATTTTAATACAGTTAATAAATGGACGTTTTTAAAGATTACTTGAATAAGTAGCTTGGCAGATTCATATTTACAGTATATTTCATTTTGTTTAATATCAATGCAAACGTTGGGCATTCTAATTGGAGAAATGTTTTAAAAACGCCATCCATTCATGTGGCATACCTGGTAGTTAGTTTTCTCGTCACAATCGTTCCAAATTTTCGCCATCTCTGGGGTCACCTTAACAAAGTATAAGAAGTTGCATTGCGTTCTAATTTGGACCCAATATTTAAATTGCGTGTGCTGCATTTTTGACCTACCTCGACTATCTTGGATGATAAGCACCGTGAAAAGACCTTGCCAATCTGTTTAGGTTAGCATACATGTAAGTGTTATAACAATACATACTGTATAGGCAAAATAATGAGGGGTGTGTATTCTTTGTCAGTTACTCATGAAAGCAAAAGGTCCTGTGTAATTTTCGTAACCAAGTTTGTCGTAACCATTGCAAGATAACACTGCACAAAGTTTAAAATAGGATCCTCTTATGAAATTTGGTAAAAATAGGATTCCAACATCGAGTTATTTTACTTCTGCGACAATATAGTTGATCGAAAATTCTAGTAAAAGTATACGCTTCCTATTGTTTAACATAGAGACTCTGAATTAGGGGTCACTCTCAAGTATAGATTCGCTTGGTTTTACAATTTTACTTAAATTTCGTATGACCATTTTAAGTAATCGTATTTGCAAAAAACGTCTAAACGGATAATGACAATATGTAAATATAAAAAACAATACATACAGAAACAAGACAACAAAAAAAAGCAATTCACTTATTCTTGATTTTATCCAAATTTTAAAATGAATTTTAAATAGATCCCAGAATTTTTACCAGTTTCGTTATTGTCTTATAGCGGATTCGGCTGGGCACACCCGTGTTGTCCACTTCAGGTGCGACCTCCCGACCATCCTATCCGCCATATTGGGTGCACCTCATCCACCAGCTCCCTTGATGGTGGAGGCGGTGCACACCTGGTGCACGAGGTGTATCCAGTCGAATAGGGAACGTAGGGTGCACCCAATTCAGTGAAGTATGCACCATTTCCGAGCCGAACGGAACGGGTGCAGAAACGTGCACCCGGCGCCCAGTCGAATTCGCCATTAGAAATAATCGTATTGTATTTCAACAGAGTAGATTTTGATAGTAGTTTTTAAGTGTTTGTTGTTGCGTATAACCGTAAAATTACCTAAATTAATAAGTGATAAATACGGAGTAGTTAGTAATTCTACGTCATCAATCCCACATATTTGGGGAAATATTATGTTATTGCATATTGAAAACTGTACCTTTTTTAAGGAATCACTTGATGTATCGATCCCATCTATTGTTGCTCCATATCGTCTCGCATTATAATCAGTCATGACTTTCATTAGCTGGTCTTGCGCAGCTTCACTAGCAGTACTCCCCGGTGATGCGCGTTCTGCGCAATTTACAAATATATTAATACCCTATATGTTATAGTAAATTAGAAATGAGATTTGATTGATTTATTAACGATTGTCTTGCTGCATGCTCTTAGTTAACTCTTGGAAGTGATAAAATGCGCTTGCCTCTTGTTTTGTTATGCATCTGGCCTGCAAGGAAATTTTAAAATATGTTAATTCAATTCAACTCGTCTGATTTCAGAATCTCTACAGAGTATTAGGCACAAAAAGTTGTCAAGACCCCTAAATAGACCATTTTGCAAGGTTTTTTGCAAGGTATAAATTCAATTCAGTTCAACTCAGGACCCTATATACTGTATCAGTAAATGAATACCAAGTGGTAGGGGGGTGATATCCGTCAACCCAAATTATTCGGTAATTGCCACCGCATTAACCGCAAGGTTTAATGCAATGTCTGGTTTCCTTTCGGAATCCTGTTACCCGACCTCGTAATGTAAAGATATTTTTTGAAACAAATGCTATGAGGGATTTTTTACAATAACGAGTCTGCCAATATTTTTTTCAAAACATGCAATTTTTAAATAATTCTTGTAAGGTTTTTACCGTTGCTAAGCTGCAGTAACTGGATAAAACGATCAGGAAGACAATCGTTAATTGTCGCATTTTGTCTTTAGATACTCTTGGACAATTCAGCTGGTAAAGTTTAGTTTCATTCCATAAAATAATTTGTGCTTTTAAACCATTTGCAATTCGGTAAAATTGAAAATGATGTAATTTTTTCCTGGCTAAAATTGAAATTCATTGGCTGATGACGAGGCATTATTCGAGAGGCCTCATTTCAAGGGCTTCACTTTCTTAACGTAGTTATTGGCATAAACGGTTGTGTAATTATTTACAAGTGTGCGCATTATAGGGTAAACGACTATAAAGTGATTTCAAATCCTTCTGTTAAAGGTTAAGTGATTCGCGGAATCCTCGATTCGGCTATATGCTAAATTAGAGTGAAAGAACTGACCGTATACACAGCAGTACGAACAATTTGTAGATATTTAACGCCTACATTTTGTCACGCTCATTAAAAAGCTTTACGAATCGTACTTTGGCAGCCATGATGTCACGTCACGTGTGCAAAACAACGATAACCTTGAGTGACTTTTTTAATCGATTAAAGTTTAAAAATTTGTCTCTTCAGTTAATTATTTTGCATGATCTCATTGTGGTTTGTATTGTTTTATTTGGGTTCGTTGTTTATTGATCAGGTGATGAAACTCATTTGGTAATAGTTCTCAGATGTAGCATGCATCTTAAATCATGCAGCTCTATGATGATAGTCTTTTTTTTTCGATTTGTGGACATTTCTGTGTTAGGTTCATTTGATAATTATCAAGTGATGCATTAATCTGAAACAATTAATGCATTTATTTTGCCCACGTGGCTTTATACGACTGCATAAAGTGTCATTCGCAAAATTTCTTTCTGAATAAACCTATTATACGGAGTTTAGTTAAGTTGCAATTGCTGTATTATAGTAATCTGCAATTTAAACGCAAAATAAAATTGAAGCTCAATTCTCACTATTTTTGTCGCATTTTGTGGATTATCCGAGGAACTTCTTTCCCTAACCTCCCTGGATAATAGGGAGTCTAGTGTATTCTCATTTCTAGTATTTTATTTGAAGTAGAAATTGCGAAAGTGACCTTTATTTGGAAGGGGGTTATCAATGAATCACGCAAAACACAAGAGGGTATATGTTATAAAGTTTTCAGATGTAGAATTGAATAGACTGTGTATGTTTTGTGCTCTATATAACGTATGAAAAATTAATGAATTATTATTATTTGTTGTTTTGATTGATCTTTGATATTACATTGCTGTTATGTGTTTCTTTATTATTTAAAAATGCAAGTCTAAATTTGAAAGTAATATCAAAATAATAGGATAATTAATCTAGAACAGACAAACTTGGAGAAGACATTCTTCCTCAACGAAAATATGCAGTTTTATCATTGCGGGTAATAGGGCTTTTAGGGTAGGTTATAGACAACCATAAGATAATAAAATAATTCAAAATAACAAACAGTATAGCTATGCCTACATTTATTCATCTTACTAAGTTACATAAAATGCACTTCAACTTATCAAGCAGTATATCCGGAAAGCAAGTGCATGAACCACAAATATACGCTGAATATAATAGCTAGGAAAAGATTTTAGCCAATTCTTTTTTTTTATTGACCGCCAGACCAAACGAGTGCATCCAGGACTGGTATTGGAGAACGTTTATATCTGTTAACGGCTAAGGAAGGACAAGTCTGAAATGCAGAAAGATATAAAATCAATATCTGTTGAGGATCTTAAATGTCAAGTAATGTATATTATAATTGAAACTCAGTTCAATTGGATGTTACAAATGCGCAAACGACTTCGCTGCTTTCAACATAGAAAGTGAAGTCCTCTGCCTGTTATTTTAATGCCCACCTTTCCTATTTCATCGTTAACGCACTTTGTCCTCATCGCGAACTAAAGTAATTAAAAAAATGAACGCATTTTTTAACAAATAAATTGTCATTGTAAACCAATTTTCAAAATTCTTTCAGCAACAGATATTTATATAGTTAATAAATGGAAATAGTTAAAGATTGATGGAATAAGTAGCATAACACTGTGCATAACAGCAAAAAAAAAAGTGGAGTTTCAGTTACAGAGAGAAAGAGAGAGAGTTAATGCACTAAGGGGGGTTGATCCGACAAAATCAAGCAATCGATGGACGTCGTTCTAATTTGATAAATATTTTAATATCGAAATCCATGTGTCATACCTGGTAGTTAGTTCTCTCGTCACAATAGTTCCAGATTTTCACAAGCTCTGGGCTCACCTTACAAAAGTATAAGAAGTTCCATGTTTTCTATTTTGTACACAATATTTTTGTTATGTTTGATGTATTTTTAACCTACCTCGGTTATCGTGAATACGTAGCACTTTCCAACGACCTCGCCAATCTGTTTGGGTAGCATAAGGTTACTCTGTTATGGCAAATTAATTAGGGGTATGTACCCATTGCCAGGTACTCATCCTTGTTAATATTTGAACCCAGATTATATCATTAATTTTATGATGAGATGATGAAAATAAATTTGAAAATGACGAAATTCATTGTATTATTGAAATCAACGGTGCATGACTATTGACTCATACGAACGATAATAATTATATACTGTACTTGTACATGTATATTCCGAAAGGATTGATCAAATTATTTTTGTAAAAAAAACGTTTGTCGTAACAAATTACAAGATAACACTGAACAAAGTTTAAAATTGGAACCTCTTATGCAATTTGCTAAAAGGATGATTCCAACATGAGTCATTTCACTTATGTGACAACACTAGAGTTGATTGAAAATGCTAGTACGCTTCCTGTTGTTTAACATATAAAATCTTAATTGGGGCCTGGGTCACTCTCAAATAGTTTCGATTGATTTTACAATTTTACTTAAATTTCTTATGACCACTTTAAGTGAACTTATGTACAAAAAGCGACTGAACGGATAATAATAATGAGTAAAGGTTTAAAAAAAAAATACCGAGACAAGACGAAAAAAAGTAAAAGCTATTTTCACTTATTCGTGATTTTATTAAAATTTTAAAATGAACTTTAAATTGGTCCCATAATTTTTACTATTTCCGTTATTGTCTAAGAAATAATCGTATTGTATTCTACAAGAATATACATGTAGATTTTCATAATTTTTTTAAGTGGTGGTTGTTACGTATACTCGTAAAATTACCTCCATATACATGTAAGTGATAAATACGGATAAGTTGGTAATTCTGCGTTATCAATCTCACATATTTGGGAGAATATTATCTTTTGGCATAGTTGAAACTGTACAGTACCTTTTTTAAGGAATCACTCGATGTATCACCATCTGTTGTTTCTCCATATCGTTTCGACAAATATCCAATAACGGCATTTAGTATCCGGACAAACGCAGCTTCACTAGCAGTACTTCCCGGTGATGCGCGTTCTGCGCAATTTGCAAGTATATTAATATTCTATATATTACAGAAAATTAGGAATGAGATTTGTTGGATTTAACGATTGTCTTGGTGTATATACTCTGTTTATTCTTGAAGAGTGATAAAACACACTTGCCTCTTGTTTTGTTATACATCTGGCCTGCAAAGAAATTTATAAAAATAAGTTGTACCTGTCTGATAAAAAGTTGTCAAGACGTCCCTAATACACCATTATTGACTTAATGGTTGGTTTAAAAGTTATCAGATGTCTGGTTTCCTTTCGGAATCCAGTCATCGCCTTTTTGAAACAAATGCTTTTAAGAATTTACAATAATGAAATCCGTTAACATTTTAAAGCATATGCATTATTTAAATAATTATAATAATGTTTTTTAGTTTTTACCCTTGCTAAGCCACAGTAACTGGATAAAACGATTAGGAAGACGATCGTCAATTGTTGCATTTTGGCTTTAGATGCTCTTGGACAATTCAGCTGGTAAAGTTTAGTTTCATTCCATAAATTGTGCTTTTATACTATTTGCAATTCGGTAAAATTGAAAAATGATGCAATTTTTTATTACCATTACTTAATATACGAGGACAAAAATGAAAATCATTGGCTTTTAGGCCATAAACATTTATGTAATTGTTTCCAATTGTGCGCATTATCGAGTATAAACGACTATAAAGTGAGGCTGAGTGGTTAGCATTCTCGCCTCGCATTACAGGCGAGGCGAGACGATTTTACAAATCGTACTTTGGTAGCCATAATGTCACAAAACAGCGATAACATTGAGAGAATTTTTTAAACCAATTCACGGTCGAATTTTTACACGGGTGAATTGAAGTATTTTTTGAAAATAGGCGAAAAAAAGTTTTTGTTTTTATTCAAGCTTGAAATGATTACACTTTTCTCCTACTTTTTCATTCTTTTCTTAAGGAAAGCACAATACTTGTGGTACATTTACATATGTTTGAAAATTTCATTTCTTCAGAAAATCTTGCTGTTGATTATGCAAATACACATAGTGTTATAATTAATGTTCATTTGATCTACTGTATTTTAAGTTATAATTTTAAAGCTGACTAGATCGCAAATATTCTTTCTTGCAATACAGATTACTTAAGTCTAAGTCTTGCTTATGGAGGTGCCCGTCTACCAATCTAGATGTTGGAACGTCTTAATAACACTACCGTAAATTAGTTATCGCAATTAATGAAGCGCCTGTGCTGCCCCCTGCGCCCTTAAGCCCCTACAACCAACCAATTAATGAAGCAATGTTTGACTTTGCTCGACAGTGTTTGACTTTATTTTGTTCAATTGCAATTGAATTATTATTGTAAACTACAATTTTAACGCTAAATAATCGAGGTTTATTTATTTCACCGAATTTTTTTTGTTTTATAATCCTGGACGCGTATAGATAGGATCAGTTCGTTTAAATAAGCCTTGAATCATGCTGCTCTATGAGATAGTCTTTGTTTTTTTTACAAATTGATGGACATGGCTGTGTTAACTTTATTTGATAATTATACCTATGCATTAATTTGAACCAATTAATGTATTTTTTTGCACGTGTGACTTCATACGACTGCAAAAGTGCCATCCGTAAAAAATAATTGCAGTAAAAAATTGTATAAAAAAAGTATAAAATTTGAACGCTATAAAATTGAAATTCATCACAGTTCACTATTTTGTCGCATTTTGTGAATTAGCCAAGCAACTTCTTTTCCCTCCTCCCCTTTCCCCCCCCCCCTCCCTCCTTCATACCCTAGATAATTGGTTGTATTTTTTGTCATTTAAGTCCCTACATTCAATGTGTATTTTTTGTACAAAAAAAAGTGATTGCGAAAGCGATATAATCGATCAAATCATGCGTTCAAAATAACACATAGGTCTCCGATCTAGGTCTTAGGCGATTAAGGTTAATTTCTTGAATTTTCTAGTCCCCAAGCATTCGCCCAATCAATTATGCTAAAACAAACTTTATAGACAACGTGAAAACAAAGTTACTTTGTAACGGGAAATTCTGAGATAAAGTTGCATAAATGTGTTGTTGAATTTCATCCAAACTTCGATGAAACTTTAGTTCTTTTTGTTGGAATCATGTTTTGTCTGACAATGAACTAATGCCACGAACTACGAACAAATGCTATGCCGCAGTAACTGGAACAAACGATTAGAAAGGCGGTCGTCAATTGTCTCATTTTGGTGCTCCCGGACAGTTTAAGTTGTCAAGTTTGATATGAAATAATATGAAGTTGATATTCTTAATTTGAAGATGTTGCATCTTTTTATTACACCTTTTTAGTTTAATGACTCTAGTTATAGGTTTACCTATATTTGATATTACGCCAGTTATGTGCTGTCTGTTCCTCGTTAATAATGTAAATCAATTGCACGTGTGGCTATAAAACGTTTTTGTGTTTGCTTTTTACATGCCATTTAGTCGAAGGCTATAGGTACTTATTGTTCATGTTAAGTTTTTAACGCAATGATTTTCAGCTGATTGATTACACGGCTAGTTTTCCTCCACTCTTATTTGGCAATTACCCGAAGAAGGATCCCGCGAATCAGACCTAACTTCACTGAAAATCTAATTTTTAAGTCATTCGTCTGCAAAATTTTCTTAGTAATACATTAGAATGTATAGCACATGATTTTATCTAAGTGCACATCCCTTTTAGGTAAAATGTATTTGTGCTTTCCTTCAATTTTCTTATTAATTATTTTAGCAATGGGTTATTTTTAGCGTTCGTAAACCTACTCTCTGAGTACTCCTGTTATATTGCTTGCGTTTGTTCAAGTGACAATTGTGTATAAGTCAATAGGGCATGCATGACAATATAGACGAATCATGTTAAAATAAACCAATGTTCTCAACACTATATGGTGTGCTATTCTTAAATTATCGTGAAAATGCACTAGCAAGAAATAATCTCAGAAACTATGATATCGAAGTTTTTGGTCACGAATTCCTTCCAATCCTCAAAATTTTAGATTAAAATTCGATAGAATAAACTTTTTCACATCTAAAATCATGAGTTATATGGTATGCTATTATTAAATTATTGTGTAAATCCACATGGAAGAAATAATTTGTAAAAAAACCTGTTATATCGAAGTTTGGTCACCAATTCCATCTAATATGCAAAATTTTAGATAAAATTCGATAGAATGGACTTTTCCACATATAAATAACTGTATATACTGTATAATATTTAGTTTTTATTTAGTTAAATTATATTAAAACTTAACAACAAATCGAACATAAAATATGCATTTCAGTTCATAAAGCAGCAGTAAAATTCAGAAATCAATTACATATAAATCGTGTAATAGGGAAAGATAGCCAATCATTTTCTTCATTGAGCAGCAGACCAAACAAGAACATCCAGGTCGGGTACTGGAGAACGTCTTGGTCTGCCAAGAGCTAACGAAGAACAAATCTGAAATATAGAAAATCAAAATCAACATCTCTTGAGAACCTTACATGTCATTAAAGTAATTGAAACTTAAGTTTAATTCTATGGTGCAACTTCGCAAATTTAGTCGCAGTCCTATATCTTAATTTACTACCTTTCGAAATTCATCTTTAACGCACTTTTCCCTCATCTTGTACTAAAGTAATAGAAAATAATGCATTTTTAAAAATAAATTGTCGTTGTAATTAAGCTGTTTATCAAAATTGTGGCAGCAATTCATAGGGCTATATTTTTATAAGTTAACAATTAAATGAAAGTTTTAAAAGCTTGCTTTGGCTTTTTAGCATCTTATTTACTGGAGAATTTAAGTTAAAAAAACAAAACAAAAAAAAACAGTAGGCTATATAAGCAATCTATGTGCCATACCTGGAAGTTAGTGCGCTCGTCACAATCTTTCCAAATTTTTGTCAGCTCAGGGCTCGCCTGACAGAGATATGACAAGTTACGTGTGTTCTCTTTTGGACGCAATAATTTAATTGTATGCTGTATTTTTAACTTACATCAGCTAACTTGAATGAGTAGCACTTTCCAACGACCTCGCTAATCTGTTTGGGTGTTCGTAAGGGTACTCAGTTATGATAAGACATACCGTATTGGCAATTGACAGTGGTGTGCCCATTGTCAATTAATTACCCTTGTTAATGTACACATGTTACATTGTATATCGTTAATTTGAAGTATGACAATTAATACAATTACAGTAGGCCTATATGCTTGAAGTGCGAAAGACATGATTGATCAAAAAATGTATTTTTTGGAAACAAGTTTCTCCTAACCATAACAAGATAACACCGAACAAGTTTTAAAATAGGAACATTTTATTCTATTTGCTAAAAGGATGATTCCAACGTGTCAAAGAGGTCCTTTGACTTCTGTGACACGACCGGAAATGCTTGAAAATGCCATTAAGCTTCCTGTTGTTTAACATTTTAACCGGAGGTCACTCTCAAGAAGTCATTTTGTTTTAAAATAATCGTATCTACAAAAAGACATGCTGAAGCAAGACGAAAAATTAAAAACAAAATTAAAATTATCTGAATCTTGATTTTTTTCAAAATTTAAAATTAATTTTAATTCGATTCCATCATTTCTATATACCATTTTCGTTTATGTTTCAGAAATAAAATGTACATGTAATATGGCTTTTTTTTCAGTGTTAGTTGTTTTGTTATCAACGTAAATTTACCTCAGTTGATAAGTAACAAACACCTATTAGTTATTAATTCTATTCGTAATCATGCAGAGCTACATATTTATAGGAATATTGTTTTTGTATATTGCAAACTGTACCTTTTTTAAGGAGTCACTCGTAGTGTCATTTTCTACGTGTAATGTTGCTCCATATTGGCTCGCAAAATAGTCAATCACTGCTTTTCTTACTTGGTCAACCCCTTCATTACTAGCAGTTATCCCTGGTGATGTGCTTTCTGCACAGCTTACAAGCATGTCAATATGCTGTAGAAATGTTATTGGTTAGATTTAAAACGATTGTCTTGTTGCTCCCAATTAACTCTTGGAATGATAAAAATGGACTTGCCTCTTCTTTTGTTAAACATCTGGCCTACAAGAAAATTAAAACATTTAAGTTACTGGTCAAAGAAGTTTCAGGAATGGCTTTCGCACTGAAATGTGCTCTCCTTTTGTAGAAACCACTCATGCATTCTTCCTATTGTTGCTTTTGCAAAAAATCATGCACCATTACTAACATGTTGATTTAAAAGTTAGGTAATATCTGTTTGCTTTCGGAATCTAGTTTCCCGTTCTTAAAAGTTAAAACATTTTGTGAAGCTAATCTTATGAAGGGTTTCGATAACTAGTTAGTCAACATTTTCAAATCATGCAATACTTAAATAATTATTATAAGGTATTCACCGTTGCTATGCTGCAGTAACTGGTTAAAACGATAAGGGAGACGATCATTAATTGTCTCATTTTGCCTTTAGATGCCTCTTAGACAAATCAGCTTGTAAAGTTTAGTTTGATATCATAAAGACAGTTGTGCTTTTATACAATTCATGTTTCAGTAAAATTGAAAACGGTGCAATTCTTTGCAGGTTTAATTAACTATCATTTCATGCTCATGTACGTCAATCTCTCTCTGTTTATCATTTTGTTTTTCGTTTTCTGTTCTTCCTCGCTGAAAATGAAAATCATTGGCTGTTAGACCATAAACGTTTATTTAATTATTTACTGTTACGCGCATGATCGTGTAAACGATTGAGTACAAATCCTTCTGTGAAAAGCTGAGTGATTCGCGGAATCTCTTTGGCTATTTCCAAGAAAAGATAGGAGGAAAATTGACTACAAAGCCGTACATGTACTACATGTAATAAGTTTTTGATAATTAACGCCTTCCAATTGCCACGCAAATTTTAAAGGCGTTACGAAACGTACACTGGTAGCTGTAAGGTCATGTGTGCAATGAGTATGCATTAATTGGTTTAAAAACAGCGATAATGTTGAGTAAATATTTTTAAACTGATTATCTTGACGGTTTTGTTCAAGGTGACTTCACGACTGCCGAAGTAAGTAAAGTTTCATAAAACTGTTTTATGGTTATATGGATTTGATATTTGGTTCAATATTGCAATTAAAGTATTATAGTAAACTGCAATTGTAACGCTATATAATTGAATTTTATTTCTTTTAAGTAACACCGAATGTTTTGATTTATAAACCTGGACTACGCATGAATGTTAGGATAATTGTCATTCGTTTAAACTTTAAAATGTTTTTTGATTTCATTTTGGAATCGCTGCAATACGTTTTGATATACTTTAACGTCAATTTGCTGAGCTCATCAGCTAATTTTTCATTATATGGATTCATGTGGAGTTTAATACAATTTTGACAATATAATTAAATACCATAAGCAATACTTCTGTAAAATTGAAATTTATTACTGTGAGTAACACACTAATTTTTATAAAACTGCATTTAACAAAAGTGAAATTTTCAGTTAACCCGTGCTTTCGTATATTAAAACACATTGAAAATTTTAAAATTTGTTTTCCTCGTGAAATCTGGCTATGGGCAGTACTCACTTAGCGAAATACAAGAGGGTAGGTGTATCAAGTTTTGACATGTATACAGGAATGGGCTGACTGGGGCTGGTTTGTGTTTTATAAAACTAATGAAAAATTAACGTATTATTATTATTTGTTGTTTTGATTGATCATTGCTATCACATTGATGTTGTGTGTTTATTTATTATTTAAAAATAATGTAAATGTGATTTTTTAAAATACATTAAAAATCGCTTAAATCGATTACGATGGTTATAACTACAGTATTTTGACCGAAATAGGCGATGAATGTCAAAAAACACGCCAAAAATTGACATTAGCAAAATCATTTCCCCTAATTTTTTCGAAAAACATACATGTATATTAAATTGTACATGTGTATTTGCATATTTTTCAAATCATATTTATAAAAAAAGCCGTTCAAACTTGTTTTGCGCATTTGCATTATGTAGACATGTGGAAAATTGATCTAATAATACGATGAGCTGACCGAATTAAGCGACTTATTTCATAAAGGGCAGCATAGGAAAAAATCCTTTCAAACTATTTTGACAGAATAAAATGGCTGACCGAATTATGCAAATAATAGGATAATCTTAGCCATTCATTCTTGAAAGGGTAATCAAATCCTTCCGCGGATGTATGCTGTTGTAATTTTGGCGGGTATAGAAATAGTGTTCGGTTATAGACAACCATTAAGAGAATAACAAAAAATCTCAAGAACACATACTGATAGTAGCTATGCATTACATGCTTACATTTATTCATTTTACTAAGTTACATTGAATATGCATTTGATCTCACCAAGCAGTTTTATTTAGAAAGCAGCGGCATGTACATGTACATTATAATGTACTTCAACTCGTATCAGTATATCAGAACATATCAGTACATATCGGAAAATGTTAGCCATCCATTTTTTTCAATGACCAGCAGACCAAAAGAGTACATCGAGGTCTGGAGCTGGAGAACGTTTATTTCTGTTAACGGCTAAGGAAGGACAAATCTGAAATGCAGAAAGATAAAATCTATATACTGTATGTTGAGTATATTTTAAATTTCATTAATGTAATTGAAACTAAGTTCAATTGGATGGTAGAAATGCGGCAAAAGGCTTGCCACATAGAAAGCGCAGTACTCTATCTTGTTATTTCAATGCTTACCTTTAGTACTTCATCTTTAACGCACTTTCTTCTCATCTCGAACTAAAGTAATACAAAAAATAAACGCAATTTTTTTGAAAAATAAATTTTCATTGTAAGCCAGTTATCAAAATTGTCGCAACATTTTCATTTTTATACAGTTATTAAATGGAGGTTTTTAAACGATTACTTGAATAAGTAGCTTGGCAGCTTCATATTTACAGTAAATTTCATTTTTTTTTTTAAATTGGAAAAATGTTTTAATAACGCCATCCATGTGGCATACCTGGTAGTTACTTCTTTCGTCGCAGTCGTCCCAAATTTTCCCCATCTCTGGGATCACCTTAACAAAGTATAAGAAGTTGCATTTTGTTCTATTTTGGACCCTATATTTTAATTGCGTGTGCTGCATTTTTGACCTACCTCGACTATCTTGGATGATGTGCACCGTATATAGACCTCGCCAATCTGTTTAGGTTAGCATAAGGGTACTCTGTTATAACAACACATACTGTATAGCAAAATAAGGAGGAGTGTGTACCCATTGTCAGTTACTCATTCTTTTTAATATTTTGTACCCTGATTACATATCATTTATTTTATGAGGTGATGAAAATGACGGAATTCCTCGTATTAATTAAGTCCATGGTGATCGCCTATCTATAACTTGACTCATACGATTGATAATAATTATATATACTTGTACAGTATTCAGGAATGAAGGTATGATCAAATTATTTTGATTTAGAAATAAATGAAAGCTACAAGGACCTACTGTATGTAATTTTCTTAACCAAGTTTGTTGTAACCATTGGGTCACTTCTCCGACATTTTGTCACTTCTGCGACAACACAGGAAGTGATCGAATAATCTAGTACACTTAATTCCCATTGTTTAACATGTGGAATCTTAATTGTGGGTCACTCTCAAGTAGATTAGCTTGGTTTTACAATTTTACTTAAATTTCTTATGACCATTTTAAGTAATCGTATGTACAAAAAATGACTAAACTGATAATAAAAATATGTAAAAAAAAAATAAAAAAAACAGAGACAAGAAGGGGAAAAAAAGCTATTCACTTATTCTTGGTTTTATCCTAATTTTAAAATGAATTCTAAACTATAGGTCCCAGAACCTATAGGTCGTGTTGTATTTCAACAAGCATGTAGACCTATATTTTCATAATGTTTTTTTACGTGTTAGTTGTTGCATATAACTATAAAATTACCTAAATTAATAAGTGATAAATACGGATTACCTGTAGTTAGTAATTCTACGTCATATGTTCCACATATTTGGGGGAATATTATGTTATTGCATATTGAAAATTGTAGGCTACCTTTTTTAAGGATTCACTAGATGTATCGATCCCATCTATTGTTGCTCCGTATCGTCTCGCAATATAGTCAGTACCGACTTTCATTAGCTGGTAATACGCAGCATCACTAGCAGTACTTCCCGGTGATGCGCGTTCTGCGCAATTTGCAGATATATTAATAACCTATATATGTTATAGAAAATTAGAAATAAGATTTGCAAGATTTAACGATGTCTAAGTTGCTTTTCTCAGTAAACTCTTGAAAGTGATAAAATACGCTTGCCTCTTGTTTTGTTGGGCATCTGGCCTGCAAGGAGATTTTAAAAATAAGTTACTCGTCTGATTTGAAAATCGCTGCAGTGTTAGGCTCAAAAGTTGTCAAGACCCCTAATACGCCATTACTGACTAGTTGCAAGGTTTAATGCAATGCCTGGTTTCCTTTCGGAATCCAGTCACCCGCCCTCGGAATGTATAAAGACTTTTTTTGAAACAAATGTTACAATAACGAGTCTGCCAATATTTTTTCAAAACATGCAAAATTTAAATAATTAATACAAGGTTTTTACCGTTACTAAGCCGCAGTAACTGGTTAAAACGATCAGGAAGATGATCGTTAATTGACGCATTTTGTCTTTATAGTTGCTCTTGAACAATTCTGCTGGTAAAGTTTAGTTTCATTCCATAAAATCAATTGCGCTTTTATACTATTTGCAATTCGTTAAAATTGAAAATGATGTAATTCTTTATTTTTTAGTACCATTGCGTACTTAATGAACGAGGAAAAATAAATTTGTCCTGGCTAAAAATGAAATTCATTGGCTGGTGATGAGGCATTATTCGAGAGGCCTCATTTCAAGGGCTTCACACGCTTAAAGTAGTTATTGGCATAAAATGGGGAATAATTTTATTCATTGTAGCATAATACATTGCTGTTATGTGTTTCTTTATTATTTAAAAATTAAAGGCTGAATTTTAATGTATTTTTCAAAATAATAGGATAATCTAGAATTCTAGAACATACATACTCAAAAGGAGAAGACATCCTTCCTTAAAATTAAAGTACATGTATGCAGTTTTGTCATTGCAGGTATCAGGCTTTTGGGGTAGGTTAATATAGACAACCACTATAGAGCAGCGTTTCTTAACCTTTTCATCATCATGGACCATTTGCAATATTTAAACAATCTGACGGACCCCTTACAAACTTAAGTGTAGGGCAGGTTTATTATATTATTATTTATTGTTATTATTTTTAACGTCTTCGTGGACCCCTAGTACCTAATCCATGGACCCCAGGTTAAGAAACCCTGCACTAGAGAATAAAATAATTCAAAATTACACATATAGAACATGATAGAAGCTATATGCATGCCTACATTTATTCATTTTGCTAAGTTACAGTAATTCAGAAAGCAAGTGCATGAACATCATATAGGCCTACGTAATTGCTAGGGAAAGATGTTAGCCTTTCCTTTTTCTTTTCATTGACCGGCAGACCCAAATGAGTGCATCGAGGTCTGGTACTGGAGAACGTTTAAGTCTGTCAACAGCTAAGGAAGGACAAGTCTGAAATGTAGAAAGATATATAAAATCAATATCTGTTGAGGATCTTAAATGTCATTAATGTAATTGAAACTCATTTCAATTGGATGTTACAAATTCGCAAAAGACTTCGCTGCTTTAAACATAGAAAGTGAAATCCTCTGTCTGTTATTTTAATGCCCACCTTTCGAAGTTCATCGTTAACACACTTTCTCCTCATCGCAAACTAAAGTAATAACAAAATAAACGTATTTTTTTTTTAATAAAATGGAAGTATTACCCATCAACGGCATCATATTTACAGTAGAATTTATAATTTTTTTTAAAGAAATATCAATGCAATCTATGTGTGTTCTAATTGGAGAAATATATTTTAATAAAGCAATCAATGTGCTATACCTGGTAGTTAGTTATCTCGTCACAATCATCCCAAATTTTCGCCAACTCTGGGCTCACCTTACAAAAGTATAAGAATTAAGTTGCATCAGTGTGTTCAATTCAAATATTTTAATTGTGTTTGTGCTGCATTTTTAACCTACCTCATCTATCTTGGATGAGTAGCACTTTGCTGCGACCTCGCCAATCTGTTTTGGTTAATAAGAGCGCTCTGTTATGACAACACATGCTTTATAGGCAAAATAACGAGGAGGGTGTATGCCCATTGCCAGTTACTTATCCTTGTTAATATTTTCCCAGAATATATCATAAATTTTATAAGGTTAGGGAAATGACGAAATTCGTCGTATTAAGTCCACGGTGACTATATATATACTTATAATATAATTATATAATTAAGATCATTGGATTGGATTGATCCAATTATTTCTGCTTTATAGTAACAAATGAAAACTACATGTACAATATACATGTATGTAATTTTCGCAAAAACTTGTGTCGTAGCCATTACAAGGTAACACTGAACAAAGTTTAAAGTTAGTAGGAACCTATAGCTCTTATGCAATTTGTTAAAAGGTTGATTCCAAAATGAGTCAATTCACTTCTGTGACAACACTGGATTGATATGCTAGCACGCTTCCTATTGTTTAACATGTGGATTCTTAATCGGTGGTCACTCTCAAGTAGATTCGCTTGGTTTTACAATTTTACTTACATTTTTTATGACCATTTTAAGCAATTGTATGTACAAAAAACGACTAAACGGATAATAACAATATGTTTAAATAAAACATGCAGTCGAGTCAAGACGAAAATAAAGCAAAATCTATTCACTTATTCTTGATTTAACTAAATAGGTACCAGAACTTTTACCATTTTCGTTATTATCTAAGAAATAATCGTATTGTATTTAAAGAAGAATGTAGGTTTGCATAGTAGTTTTTAAGTGTTGGTTGTTGCTTATACAGTATATATCCGTAAAATTACCTAATCTAATAAGTGATAAATACTGATTAATTAGTAATTCAAACGTCATCAGTCCCACATATTTGCTGGACTGTTATGCTTTTGCATCTTGAAAACTGTACCTTTTTTAAGGAATCACTCAATGTATCCCCCTCTATTGTTGCTCCATATTGTTTCGCATAATAGTACTTCACGGCTTTTGATAGCTGGATAAACGCTTCATCACTAGCAGTACTCCCTGGTGATGCGCTTTCTGCGCAGTTGTCAATTATATCATAATTCTATATATTATAGAAAATTAGAAATGAGATTTGCAAGATTTTACGATGTCTTGCTTTTCTCCGTTAACTCTTGGAAAGTGATAAAAAATACGCTTGCCTCTTGTTTTGTTAAACATCTGGCCTGCAAGGAAATTTTAAATATAAGTTAGTTGTCTGATAAAAAGTTATCAAGACCTCTAATACACCATTTCTGAATTGGTTTAAAAGTTATCGGATGTCTGCACTCTTAAGAAAAAAAGGTACTTCAGTATACAAAAAAAGGTGTTTTGCTTGTCACAAATACTCCACCTTTTTTGATGTTATGGAAAACCTCTGAGATAGGGTTTTAGGGAATACCTCATCCTTAATACCTTAAGAGGTGTTCCAGAATACCATAAAAGGTGTTTTGTTTTTTCAAAAAAACAAAAAACGGTTACATCACC
>JAQGAO010002755.1:0-18691 GCA_034697705.1 Ommatoiulus sabulosus
GCTAATTCGAGGGTTTGCGGAAATTTTGTAATAATTTTCAAACTCCGCGCCTAAATTTGATTTCTACCGGGAACGTCACTAGCAAAAGCGCCGCACGATTGCCCTCGTGCCCGTCTAGAAAATTCTCCAAACAAGCGAACAACGTCGATTTCAAGATGGCCGACCACGATTGGGGTATGTGTAAAATGCTGGCATATGAAGACTCGAAATACTATTATGAAGCGCGTGAATTTTTATCAAAGTGTGTTAACAAATGTTACGCATTCCTCTCGATGTCTAGATGAGGATAATTTTGATGCCGAAGTGAAATTTGTGGCTCCTATCGTTCCCTCCAAATGGGACGGAGAAGATGAAGACGTAGAAGTAAAGGTAGGGCTGCCGCAAAACCTCGCATATTTTTCCCTTTAATAATCTATCTGATGCTCACGAATTATCTCCAAACTGTTTTATGTTCACTACGTAGTGTACTTGTAATTTCGAACCATCTATAAGCTTCTTTCGTTACGTGTTTGAGGTTTTTAAGTCGCTAATACTGTACTTTTCGTTAGGCACATGCCCACACGTACATTCCTTTCGCATCATTCATTCTCGTTTCACTTTACGAGTGTCGTTAAAATATGCGGAAGTTCGATTGGTTGTCTTCGTTATTTATTGTTTTCTAACTTCACGTGCTTTGTTTGTTGTAGCATTTAGCATTATTATGATTAATGTCATCAGATTTTTGCTATAGTTTTTAATTAATTTGACGTTTATTTTGAATGTTCTGTATAGGACAATTGGGAAGATTTTGATGAAGAGGAAAAAGTAAAAGAAAATGAAACGAAAGCAGAAGGTATTTGTAGTTTTTTTTTTTTTGGTGAAGCTGAATAAACGTGCGTTAATTTTGGGCTTTAATAAGTGCAAAGAAAATAGTTAACTATTTATAATTTCCACATTAAATTCTTGGCAGATTTTTGCAAAAATAGAACTTAGTTATAATATTTGATGGGGGAAATTTCATTATTCACTGATACACTTTGTGGGATCTTTAGGCTGAATTTGCAGTTCTGTGAAATGATTTGTACTTGCTTCCTTAAATTCACAATGACTTTGACTGCTTATTTCAGCTCAGCCTGTAAAGGTAAAAAAGAAAAAACTTCTGGAGAAAGCAATAGCAGAAAAAGAAACCAGGAGAAAGCAAGAGGAAGAGAACAAGACACCAGTAAACACTAAACTGATATTTTCATTCATTTGTTAATGCATAGCTATTTCTTGACCTCTATCATTATTGAAATATTTTAATGTGTTCTTGTTTACAGGATGAACCTCAAGAACTAACAGCCGAGCAGTTATTAGCTGACAAATTATTTCGACAAAGATTGCAAGAGGAATCTGATTTACAACTAGCTAAGGAAGCGTTTGGCATTGGTAAGTTTCCAAATAAAAGAAAAATGCTATCCCTGCACTCAGTCTGCTAGCAGCTCCATCCCCAATCCACCCTTATCCTAGCTTGGGAATATTCCAGCTAGACTTGTAACAAAATCTAGCGTTTTGCCAAGCTTCTCATTGTAATTGTTAATTTATTTTTCATTATGACAAAAAAGTGATGATGTAGACTGCACTTCTGTATGAACATTGAGGCAAGAGACCTTCCCTTTGAAAGACTGGTTCTCTGGTCTAAAAGACTGTTCTTTAAAAAAATGTGGGTTTTACCATTGCATCAATTGAGTAATTTGAGTTTTGCTCCATCAATAGGAGAGGTGGCTACGTGTGTGTCTTTTATAGCCAATCATCATATTTTACAAAATATTGATAATCAACATTAGCATTAAAAAGTTTCCACTGATACTGATTATTAATTCAAATAAAAGTTATATGAATTGAGTTATTATAAGCTGCTTCCATGTTCGAGCACAGCTGTGAAATCAAGGTAATGCTAGCAAAGTAGAAATGTTTATGCCTTGAATTCTTGGACAGTTTATTTCCCATAATATGAGTGACAATTACAAGAAACTGTGTGTGGATCTCCCTATGCTTTAATGAAGCTGGTGTTATTTTTTGAACTGGTGATTATATCACCAAATTTATATAACATCCTCTGCTTCATTTTTAGTTGACGGTAATGCGCATGAAAGGGTTTTTGATGGAGGTGAATTTCTTTCTGAATATCTTGCAATTTTTCCTAATTTCAGATGGTAGTAGCAATGATGCAAAACATCGATTGGAAACTATGTGCCCTTCTACTAGAGATGATTTTGATAAATTTAGGAAAGCCTTAATAGAAACTATTTCTAAACACGAGGTAAGTTGATTTGAAGATTATGAACTAGAAGAAAGTTTTACTGTTTACTGATTTTATTCTTATTATGTTCTGCATTTGTTATTCCGAACTCTTGTTTGAAAATTACAACGGGATTCGGCATATGGCCTATTCTTAAACATTTTCATCATAATTTTACTGGCAGTTTACTTCACTACCTATTGGCCTTCTTAGCGGAATGATTATAAGTAAATAAACAAGAACGTTTTTTGTAAAACATGAAGTAACATTGGGGTAATTAGTATCTGTATTTTTAGTTTAGACTTTATACCAAAATCAAAATACCTAAAATAAAAATTATTCCATTGTTGTGTTGTACAGAGGTATTGTTCACTGTACGAGTTAATAGTTGGCATACTTTGTTGAAGTCATTTATTTTTATCCTTAGAAATCTAGTTTATATCTACCATTTTTGGACGATTTCTTCCGTGAACTTTGTATAGACTGTAAGTAATAATTATTATTGCATACAATTTTGACATGATTGTGCAGTTTGCAATTAACAACGTTTTTAATCTTTCAGTGGAAGCGGATGAAGTAAAGAAACTAGGAAATACATTGCAAGTACTTGCAAATGAAAAAGTCAAAGCCACGAGGGTAAAGTCGATAAGCTTATAATATGGGTGTTTAGCATTCAATGAATGTAGTGTTTCTTAATTTTTGACATTCATTTCATAGGCTGCAACTAAAGGAAAGAAGAAAGGCAAACCAAAGGCCTCATTGGTGCTTGGAAAAGCTGACGACTATGATTATGGTGGAGAGTACGAGCAAACCGAGTTTGACGATTTTATGTAATGGCGAAATTATTTACAA
The DNA here is from genome assembly GCA_034697705.1 of Ommatoiulus sabulosus. NCBI lineage: Eukaryota > Metazoa > Arthropoda > Diplopoda > Julida > Julidae > Ommatoiulus > Ommatoiulus sabulosus. The sequence goes on from JAQGAO010002755.1 coordinate 3,113, forward strand.
TTTTCTAAAGAAATTATAACATTCAAATGGAAGGATGAGGTCATAAATTATGTGAAATTGTGCTGTGCATCTATTTCATTCAGGCTTAATAGAAGACATTTATACCATCGTTATCACAGCAACTGTGCCCAATCATTAATAAAATAAGTTAAAAATTATACGTGATTGTTGATTGAGTATAAGTGCGTTTTGATGCATAATGGATGCAACAGCATGTATGCTAGACCTAGATCAGTTCATTTTCAAATTTTCTGTTTGGGTTCTGTTAAAGAAGTAATTTATCGAAAGTTTTGAATTTATAACGATTTATGTTTTTTTTCTTCTCATATTCACCTCTTCACATTTAGAAATTAAAATTGTATAAACCCAAAAAAAAAGAATTTTGGATTATCTTCTATATATATAAAAAAGAAATCGCGTCCATCTTACATTCCTTTGTTGTTTTCGTGTGGCTGGCTGGCTGGCTTCGGGATGGGGCCATTCTCATGTCGCGCGTAGCATAGGGGTATTTTGGAGACGCTACAACGCGCTGGCATGGCCGCCGGCTGGCGCCACACGTTTCTCTCTAAAACTAGGAGGCGGGAAATGTCAACGATTTCGAAATCCAAATAGGGATCGGTTCATTTCTATCGTATAGTCATCGCTATTGGTAATTTCAGGCCGTCCAGCTAGTCGTATTCATGTATTAGCTTAGCTTTTTTGGATTTTAGCATGTTTAGTCAGTTTTAGGTCCTGTTATCTGTTTGATTTACGTTCTCTATTTATCAATTTTAACCCGGTTAGGTTTCAGTAATGAAAATTGAATTAACATTAATTATACCGGTTGTTTTTGTGCATAATAACCCTGGTTAATTTGCAATTTCCTGATTTATTCAGATTAATCGGAAGTCTACTGTAGTACCTTATCACCTTTGTTCAATCTTTTTGTACAAGAATGCTTTATTAGTTATCTCATTTTCTCTACAATTGAAATAGATTTTAAAAAATGCACTAGCTGTGACCATTTTCAAATTTTCCAACTTTTCATTTTTTTAAATAATAAATTTCTTGTCGATGATTCACTGTATATTAAGACACTGATTAAGAAGACAAAAATTTCAAAAGATCTCAGTAGATATCGGCGCGCTGTTTTTCATAACCTCTTAACCAAGAAGTACGCAGCAATGTTGACTTTGACACTTATATGGTTAGGAACAGTTATGGCGCTTCAGCATACGGCATCTTCAGTCATTCGAATTTATTCGAACGAAAACTTGGAAGGTTTTGCTTTCACCGCGAGATTTAAGTGCGCGTTATTCGGTAATAAATTAATAATAGTTATAGCAAAAAAAATCGGATCTAAAGTCGCGTGTGTGAATAAGGTAGCCAAGAACTTCCTAGCTCTTTCCAGTTATTTTTTAATAACGGTAAGTTTTCTTTAGTAAATTTTACCAAAAAAAAGTCGCTGTGTATAGAACACCACAATGTAACGCCATTACTCGATTAGGGCTATCAATTAAGAAATGTAGGCTACATGTCGATTCCATGTCCAAGGTTCAACTTTACCGTTTTTTTGAGTATTCATAAAATGAATTTGTTGAGGTTAAATCTCCAAGGGTATTACTGAAATTTGAGAGATTTCAAATAATACCAGCTATAGATTAGTACCCGTGATTTCATCAAATTTCACTGACTTTGAGAATGTCAACCAGATGTAAGGTTACGTGAAAAATGAATTTCAGAATGGTTTTTTTTTATTGTACTGGTAATAGGAGGCTGCTTTTGTGGACTTGTTTTATGGAGAGTTGCAGCTGTTATCATGTTTCACCAAGGCAGCATAATAAAGACGACTATGTTTACCAAATAAGATCCTCAGTCATGACATTTTCCAGCAATAAGAGAATTTATTTTCTCAATGCGATGAAAATACAACACTTTCTATTACCCTAGAAGCATTGTGGTATTTAAAGATAAGGAGTCTGGGCCATCTTGAACATATTTAAAGCTATTCGTGATACACTAGTACAAATTGCGTGCATGAAAAGGAAGAAGACTAGACGTTGGCAAATACAACGCATGATTCATGCTGTGGCGTTGAAAGATAATTTTTAAATAATTTCTAGACATTTGTGGTTATGATAAACTTTCAAATATGCAGTTTGTATACATATACCCTACAGTAATCATGTTATAGTTCTGTATAGTTAAGTATCTGGCGCCGTTAAAATATACTTTATATTGATTTAAACAAGGTACTGTATTCAATTTTGAACTAGTTTCATTTGAATGACAGAACTTTGACCTACCTACTGCCTCCAAAAATTAATTAGCAATTTTAATTCTTTGTACTTTCTTTTAGAATTTTGCATTGAAACAGCCTTGACACGTCAAATTCAATATTCATATTTTCAACTAGTTATTAAAAGTTTTCTTAATTGTCCCCTGTTAACCGAGAAGTTTTTCTCCTCATAAGAAACATAGTTTAATGGCAAAAAAATCACAATTCTGAATTTCACAAATGGAGCGGGGTTAATTAAGATTTTAAGGCATTCGTGCGCAGGTGAAGTGTGGTCCATAGAAATTCTCATAACCTATATTTAGTGGGATAAAAACTAGGTTAAAAATGTAAAAAGTATGCGCAAAATAATAATTAAAAGAGGAGAGGTCACAAGGGTCAATAATGGTCAAAGATGAAATTAATCGTAAACGTCTAAACAAAGAAAACACTTTGTGCACAGTATGCGGGAAGCGCCAACTTCCCGACTAGCGAACAGTACCCAAAACTACCTGTGAAAAAAAAAAATGTGCAGCAGACGACAACAAATATGCAGCGTCTGCTTTATCAAAATGCATTTATCGCTATCACTTCTTTCACACGGATTGCTATATACTGAGCCAATTGGACAGTATTGTGCAACCCTGTGGCTATCTGTTATCCTATGTCGAGCGAGTGACACGTCACCTACATTGTACTATATATACGATACGATCATATCTCGTTCAATGGAAAGTACTAGGTCCTATAACCGCCGTGTCAATTCTTGCGCTGCAGTTGTATTTTCTGGACATGGGGACACGAAAGATGCCGACGCGGACTGACCATACTGGTATTACGTATACTGTGCTTTGTGCCTTCAATAATGCACTAATTTTTGGTTAGTAGGTTCAAAAGTCTGCCATTTTTTAACTACGGTATTTTTGTAAGAACGAAGAATGTTGGTGTATACAGGTATGTGCAATATAGCCTACAGTATATTTTTCTGTAAAACAAACTGTCATAGCCATTTCATTTAATACACTGTACGTGTACAGTTTATACCGGTAGTAAACCTTAATGTTGTGAACGATCAATGTGGCATTTGCTTTAATTCTGTTCTTATTCATTACAATCTGTTTAATTTTTGAAGCAATGATGTTAAAATGATAATATTATACATGTACATGCATGTACATCGCCTGAATACAACATGAAGAAATTTACTACAGGTAGTACTAACTTTACCCTTGGCAAAATCCCTGCGCCATTTACTGTAAGATGAATTCTGCATGTATAATAGACTACAGGGTATGCTTTAATTTTGCTTCTTGAATGATAATACATGTACAAAATACTTTGTCAATGCAGAGATTTCGCGCACAATATATCATGATTCCATATAGAATAGATGTGAATACTCCCTTAAAAAATGAAAGCTACTTAATTACATTCCAGAAAAAACCCAAACACGACCAGAATTGTGTTCAAAAACGACGTTTTTACTGAGTAATTCATGTACACTGTAAGTCAGTGTGTACTAATGCAGGCATGTGTTAATGTGCCACTCTGCGTATATTAAACACAAAATAATACATGAAACTCAATAACATTATATTGTAATAATGTACATTTAATACAATTAATTAATTTTGGTTGCTTCTTAACATGACATTTATTTATATTTTAATTTTTTTTAAATAATTTTTGTTTTAACTCTCGATCTTCAGATGGCGCCACATATACCTAGGCCCAATTTATTCACCGACTATTCCAGTGATAAATGGCCTGAGCAGATCCACTTAAAAAACGTATAAAGCACAAAGCGAATGTAAAGTGCTAGGGAGGGAGGCTGCGGGCACATTTTTATTTGGTGGGGCCATTCAATGCGTGCTTAAAATGGAAATTTCATCCCAGTTGGTGGTCGTATATCAGTCGTTTTGGACTATAGTCTCCTCGCGCTGCCGGGGAGTTCATTTATCCCAAAATTTCTCATAGAAATAAAGAGATAAAACCAGATGAAATGAATAAGCGTTGCGTGTCCACTCGAGTATCTCGTAAAAATGTTTTCGGCAATACACCTAGCGTATTAAAAGCATTACGCCCTGCAGAACACAAAGAAAAACAGGGCGGGATCCGAAATCGCTATGAAATAACACGACGGTTTGCAACTTAGTTTTTGTTCGCTCTACGTGAATAATTTGAGGAGGGTTTGGTTCCTGCGGCTGCCAACGTAAGAGATTGCCACGTTAAAAATTCATATTTTTTCTTGATTTTTTCTCGTGAAGTCGGTCTTAATTTCAATGCTGCGGCTAATCTTAACAGCGATCGTAAATAAAGGAGAAGTTGAAAAGTTTGTAACGTCCCGACATATCATTTTTTATAATGGCCGCCAGTGGTCAAGGCGGATGCTTTCGTGATCGGAAAAACAGATTAAACCGAGTTATGTTAATTTAAACTCGGTCCATTCGTCAGGTTTCGCTAAATTTGCTATCAGGATTTTGCGTGTAAACTTTCGGGGTTACAATTTGAAGAAACGTTTTTTTGTCGCCCTTCAAATTGAAATTCATGTTTGCCAGAAATGTGTTTAAGATGATAATATGAGTGCGATTAAACTCAAGTTTTGCCCCATACGTTTAAAGAACGTCCGATACAAAAGGTCACCCTAAAAGGCTGTTACAAAATGGGGCGTACAATTATTCGTATTTACATTTGCAATTTAAAATACCATCGCCAGACAGTGCTGTGCTGTTAAAAACCGTAAAATAACATTTTTAGTGGATTTTTTTAAGAATATCCCATTTCTTCTACCAAAATGTCTTGAGTGGACATTACCTCTGAAAGGGTAGACGAATTTTGCCAAACGTAATATGTGTAAATAGCTTATTTTTTGTGTAGCGTGACACAGAGTGTGATGCATCAAAAACTAATCACAGAAAACAACGAGACGCAAATTACAAAACTTTGAAACAGTTAGTTTTATTTTTAAGATAACAAGTATCAGAATCAAGCAAAATAAAAATGCGGCGCATTTTAGAGCACATATGTAAGAAGAGAATGATGTGGGGGCGGGCGGGATAAGGAACAGAAAAGCAAGATTTAGAGGGGACGAAGGATAAACAGCGGACTTAATGGAAAAGACATTAGTTTGAACCGTACTTATCATATTCAATGTACAAATAGCACTAATTAAAATCCAGAATCTATCGTTTAGGGAAGTTGAAAATCATATGGAATTTGTGGGGAGGTGTGATTTTGCGAACATTTTACGTAAATAATGTGATGTGACAAAAAAGGAAAAAGAAAGTGACGTTAGAGGGCGTAGGAGGGCAATAAACACACAAAACAAATAATAAAAAAAACATGACAAGGGGTTGCGATGGCTGCTCAGAAAGCAGCCATGATTTCCCATCAACAATTACGAAGCTCCGTAAAAATGAATACCACACGCCTACAAATGAGGCATTAATTAGGAAAAACACAACTCTATGAATGAATACCTATATCTTTAGTTGGGCCTAAAGAGAGACATACCATGCAACCATGATATCAGTTTTTTATATCTAATTAAAAAGGTAGGGGCAAGGAAATTCGTCATCTTTTATACATGTACATCACGTCTAAAACAATATATCACTCGTTTTTGCAGACAAAAGTTTTCATTCAATAGTGACTTGTATTTGTTTTCGTTTTATTTGGCTTTTTTTGCTTTTGTTTTATTATTTATTTATCTTTTTTTTTGTTTTTTTTTACTTTTGTTTGTTTTTTCTTCGAGCTTTCTGAACCTGAAATATAGCCAAGAAGCATAAAACTAAAAGCTCTTCTCGCTTCTTGTTACGATACGGACTTCTGAGAGGACTTTCCACTACCAGAAAATGTCGGCAGAGGGGAGGGGGCGCGCTAGTCGCGCGTACAATCACCGCCGAATTTGCGTGATCGTAAATTCAACACACGCCGGGAACGGTCAATCAACACTTGGCTCAACTTGCGTTTGGCGCGTTGAATTTACAATCACCTTATATCACCAAGACACGCGAAAGGTGCAGCCACAGTTTCAGCTTTAGCGGCGTGTAGTTTTAAAAACTAAATTAAAAATTAAAAAAAAAAAAGCAACAACAACAACAAAAAAAATACCATTTCCCGTTTTATCTCGTCGAAACGTCATCTACGCGTCGGCGGCCATGTTTGGATTTGAAAACGTGAACGAGTCCTGAACTTCATCGGTGAGAAAAAAGAGCGTAAAAACGGATGCGTGGCCAGAAAAAGTCCAGATCACAGCAGCGCCACCATCGCTAACAAGAAGAAACGAACACAACAGTCGTAGTTCACGTCTCATTCGACTAATATTCCATATATACTTCTGGAACGACACAATTACATAAGAACTCCTTCGCAACTGCACATAGTCCACGGTCAGTCAGCAGTATTTGTCAGGCTAGTGACAAAAATCCTTTTGGCCCAGGGCGGGATTAGTATCGGATAATGTGGCAGCGGCGGTTAGTGGCAGCTAAGTGGGGGACCAAAAAGAAAGAAGGAGGAATTTGCACGGAAATGTCTCACACACGAAATATCACACACGGATTCCACCACACGACCAGCTTTCGTTCAAAATCCATCCCCGACTGCGACCACAAGCAGAAGCGCCATTGCTGTTTTAGCGATTAGTTGAAGTAATCCCTTTGGTAAAGGCGAAGAGTGCCACCTACGTGTGGCCGGCACAAGCATATACAAACATCATCCCAACATCTATCACTGTCAAGCTACCATCTAAGATTTGCGTCTTGTGAAATGAATAGCAAAGAAACTCCAGAGTAGCCATAGCATCTTTGTGAACCAGAAGTGAGGGAGTAATCACTGCCATCTAACGGTTGAATCAAAATTGGGATGTGAACATGAGGTCTTAAGGCTCATCTTAATCATGTACACTGCTGCAGTTTAAGCAAGGTTAAACCCTAGTCTCAGGAAGGGCTCATCCTTTCGCATCAATGTGCGGAAGTCACTTTGAGATGAATTTTTTTTTTTTGATTTGATCCTGGGATTTCTCCTTCTTGTGATAAGCTTTTGATGGGTATCGGAATGTGAGCTTTCATTTTTAAGAAATTTCAGAAAAATTTGAGCAAATGGATCATCTGTAAAGGACATCCGGGAGAGGGGATGATTTATGCAGGATACTGGAATGTCAAATGATGTTTGAACTTCAATTCGGACCTGATTTTGACCGGTAGTATTTTGATTTAAATCATGTTGCGACTACAAAATTACTGATAAAGTGCTTACGGATAAACACTACCATTTTCAATCTGATATTTAAAATAAAAAAAAAAACAGTTTTGATAATTTATGGGTGGAAGGACGTTGGATACAATTGCAAATAAAATGTAACTAAACACTTTAAAACATTATGAATAACCTTGTCCAACTCAACTTTGTAGCTAATCATACCCTTCAGCAGGTAACAATTAAAGATAACTGAAAACTGGTAATTTTGATCCCTCACTGTGAGGGTGGAGTCAGCAACAAAATACCAATAGAAGCAGGGATAAACATAGTTAAGATTACAGATGTCCTTATAGATGACCTTTACAATGGCACCTAGCTTAAACTGGAATCTTGCCCCCTCATTTCTTGGTCACGTTAAGTGTAGCAGAAAGGGATAAAAAAAATGTAAGAGAGCGTGAGAGATTGGAGCGCTAAAAGCAAAAGCAGCTAAGATGGTTTTTGGGCCGTCCCAAAAGACGAATTTCTGGTGATGTAGCAATAATCTGAGTTGCTGCTATGGTAGTGAGCAACACTAACATTTACACGCGCGCACATTTATCCCTTGTGTTGGAGGTAGAAGGATGTTAAAAAAACCCAGCGAAGATACGGGAGAGGGGAGTCCTGGAGATATTTTCGGGCTCTGAACGGGCCACCGACGAGCAACTTCCTCCTCCTGGCTCTCCGACGTTCGTGGCATGCGTATCCAGCGCATGACTGTTAGGATGAACTCGTTTTTGTGGCTTTTTAAAAAGTGAAAAATAGCTCCGGCCGCACCCCAGACGAGAGGAGCCGCATTTTCCACAGCACTTTGCCCGATGCGTTAAAGACTCCATTTTGGCACCACCTTGTTCCTCTTTTTTGCCTGGAATTCACTTTGCCGGAAATGGCAGCATCATTCCCGATGATGCAGCAGCTGCGGCAGCAACTGTTTGTTGACTCACAATAAGAGCTGCAAAGAAAAAAAGGAGAGAAAAATACAGTACGTGTGGCAATGCAATCTGTTAAGCAACTGCTTTTGCAAAAGACCTACAGAAGCTAGTCTGTGCGAGACACAAAAGCCACATTTGTGCTTAATTAACGTGAACTGTTTTGGAAATGGAGGATGATGAGCCTCGTACTCCCATCTTCGTGGTAAATTTAGAGGGGGTGTATGGAAATAACTTCCAGGCTGCTTGAATTTCAACGCAACATTCTCCAGCTGGCTCATTTTTAGGGAACATTTCAGAAGCTCGTTGGCCAGGATTTGATCGCAAATATTTACAAGTACCAACATTATTTGACTTGCAATGTTGTTGAAACAAGATGGTATTTCAATAACTTTCCTTATAAACGTTTACTATTTTTGGGGAAATTTTCAGAACCTTGTTGGCCAGGGTTTGATCGAAAATGTTTGCAAGGACAAACATTCGATGAGGTCCTCGTTAATTTCTTCTCACGATTAGCGTCTAAAAATTCTAAATTTGCAATAGATAACTGTTTATTCGTTTTTCATACTGCTCAGGTTGCCCTGAGGTACAATGTAGACTTCAGGGCAACAACGTTGAGTCGCACTAAAGTGTGGGTTTTGTTGCACAGCTACTCTTGCAATCTATACAAATGACCAACTAACAAAACGTGTTTTATGCGCTGTTTTTCCACAAATTTGCAACGAGAATTCTTGTCATTGATTAGCGCGGATTTCGTGGACAGAACAAATAAAACACGTTTTGTAAGAGCATTAATGTTTGGTCAACAAGCCACATGCACATCTTCAAACCACTTCGTCAGCTGAATTGCAAAGAAGAGATGAAAAGAGGTTGGAAAATATTAGCATTTGAAAATAAATGATGGGCACAAAAAACTGCATTCACTTTAAGCACACTCAAAAGCAAGCTCTCCGTTTCAACGACTGCACAAACGGTTTTTGCGTCCTTCAATCTTCACGAAAACGACATTTTTTTGGGTTCTCGGCAGCCACTTTGGCAAAGAGTAAGAGAACCAAACTGGAGGGCAGTGACAACAGGCTCGTATTTTGGTTCTCAGGAATTTATACGAGCGCGTACATTGCTTTTGTGAACCGCTGCCAAAAAACACTTTTTTCAGTTCGTTGAAACGCAAACTTTGAAATGGTAAAAACAGAAACCAGTTTTTTTTTTGTTCTGACAATGATTTAAGCGTTCAACGTAAACTTAATTAAATGCATTCATGGAAGGGGCGATTACACGTACCCTAAAATATCATTGCTTGAATTACGATGCCGAGAGATAAGACAAACGTCGTTTTTAAGTGCTGGTTACGATTCTGTCTGCTACGCAAACCATAATTGTTTCAGTAATTAACTAGTAAATCTTAACTCGTTTGAGTCCAAAGTCTGATAGTCATCTAGAGCCCATAGTTATGACCAATAAATTTTGAACAACCCCACCAGCATTCGTTATACAGCACATAAAATGTTTTGAAAACCCTGTAGCAAAAAACATAACGCCATCTGTCTGCGTGAATTCCTTTTCTCGTAAAATACTACAAGATTCTAGACAAAGCGTTGATGAGAGCAGTTTAGTGAATGCATAAAGTGAAGCCGATACATGCTACAACCAAAGTCTCATCTACAATCAGCTTGAGCGTGCAAAGTCCAAACTCGTACTTTGATTCTTGTAATTTGCTTACTGGAGCCAAGGGTACGGCAAAATCAAATTTCACATTTGAGAAGGTTAAAACGTGGATTGCCCAAAAAATTTGTTTATTCATGAATAAGAATAATTTATAAAATAAAACTACAATGAGTATTCTTTTTAATAAAAATTGTATTTAAACCTACAGTATGTCCACTAAAGAAGTAGGTGGATGCATAAAAAAAATGTGATCCACTAAATATTTAACTCGAAACAAGACGGAACTTTATTCATCACAAATCAAACGAAATTTGCTTATAAAAAAAAGCGAAAAACCCGTGTTATTGTAAGACATTTCCATTTACTTTAGAAGAAAATGACAATAACATTGAACACACTACACTAGTTCTGTTTCAAATACAATATGTAGCTCTGTAATAATACAGGGCACTAAGTGTTAATCATTTTTGCCACTACACTCGTATATATTCTCATTAAGGAAAACCAGTTTTTCAGCCAAAGAAATGCATTTTGTACCCTCCCAGGTTAATTAAGAGTTTGCTACAGTAACATTTCCCCCCATAACGTCCACGCATTAGTCTTCTCACACATACTGTACTTCTCGAAATTACAATTAGAATTTGTAGAAAGGCAATCCCTTAATGGGTTTTCGAACACAACAGGTAACAGATTTCAGCACTTCTACACACCTTGGTTTGAGCTCAGTGTCTAACCAGAGGCTTACCTCCATACGGTTCGTATTGTCTTAGTATGGGGTAGCCGACTCCCACGTGGGTATGGTGGTGAGTATGCAGGTGGCGCTGTAGAGGCGGCGAGCGCCGCTCGTGGTTGCTGGGGCACATGGGTTCGCTCTTGCTGATGGACGACGTGCTCTCCGTGAGCTTCGTGGAGCTCATGCTCACCGCCTGGCTGCTCGCACCACTCGGCGACTTGATGGCGTGTTCCTGCAGCTCGTGGATCTTGTGCGACGAGTAGTACTGCGACGCGTGGTGCTGTAGTAGGTCCAGCGCTTTGGTCTGGTGCATCTTGGGAGACAGCTCGCCCTGTGGATCGCCGCCCGCAGCTGGCACGTGGTAGCGCATCTGCGGGTGCAGGTAGGGGGCACTGGGGTAGTGGCCCGACGGCGTCATTAACATTGGGTTCATGCCCCGGTACACGGAGTGCGAGGGGTCAAACGCCGCTAGGGGGCCATAGTGCGGCGCCTGCATGTACGCCGCAGGGTGCATGTAAGCGTAGGAATTGGTGGGTGGCGGAGGCCCTTGCGTCTCCATGGTGGGCTTTTGCCCTTCCTGTACCCTAGCCTCCTTCTTTTCCTTGCTGGCGTCCGCAGGGCCGCCGCCATCCTTGGAGGCGTCAACGCTGCCGTCCTTCTTGACCACAGCCACCTCTTTTCCGCTGCCGGCGCCCTCTTTGGAGCCACCCGCCAACGCAGCCGACGTCTTAGGACTAGACGCTGCCCTTGAGGACATTGAAGAAGCGTGCGACGTCGGCGGCAGGATGGGTAAGGAGGAGGGCTTCGGAGACTCTTTGGAAGAACCCTGAGCTTTGGCAGCGACGTCGCCGCTGCTATGTTTAGAGAGGGCGCTGCCGTCCTCCTTGCTACTGCGGTGTAGGTCCTCCGGGCCCTTGGAGGCGTCGGATTTGTCCTGCTGGTACATCAAGTAGCGCATTAGCTCCTCGTTGCGGTGGTGGTGGGACGCCTGCGGCTGGTACATGAGCGAGGCGGCATCGTACCGGTCGTAGCTGCTGTTGCACTTTTTGCTGTCCATCTGCGTTTTCAGTTCAATGTTCTCTTTTAGGATCTGGTGGTTCTCGTTCTGCTTCTCTTTCAGACTAGCGCTGAGGGCCTCCACCTTGCTGCCAGGCTGGTGAGAGGATTGCTGTTGCTGCGCAGAATGTGACGAAGACGAGGATGACGAGGACGACGACCTCTGCGCATGGTGCTGCTGGTGGGAATCTCTAGAATCCCTGGAGTCTCTGTCTTTGGCGAGGCTCTGTGGCATGCTCTGTTGCGAGGGGGCGAACCCCATTTGCTTGGCCAGATCACTGACCACACTTTTGCCATCCATGGCGTCGGACATTTTGGCAGAGCCCCCGACCACCATGCCACGCTCTCTGCTATTGCTCACTGATTCTTTGTGCCTAAGGTCGCTTTGCTCTTTGTAGGTCAGAGCCGCTAAGCGGGCATCTTTTTCTTCATTGCCACCAATGTACTGGTGATGATGATGACTGTGTTGTTGTTGGTGCTGGTGTTGGTGATGATGATGATGTTTCTGGTTTTGGTAGGGGGACTCGGAGGACGCTTTCATGTGCATGTGGTAGGCTTGCTCCATGTAGTGGTAGCTGTAGTTGTACGAGGAGGTGTACGCATACTGTTGCTGAATGAGCTTCTGCTGGTGCAGATGGTGGAACTCTTGCTGGTTTGGATGATGACCAGAGGCGGACACTGGTACGACCATCTGATTGGCCCCGCTTCCACTGGGGGGCGGAACTCGCTGTTCTTGGACGTCCACCCGACCGTCTAGTGCACTGCCAGCACTTCCCGTCCGACCTCGATCGCTCCAGTGCTTGCTCACCACAGACTCTTTGATGGTTTTCTCTTCAGGCTTTTCCACGCTGATTACCTCCTCCTTGATGATGCTCCGATCTACCGGGCCGCCATTGCTTCTTGGCACTGGTGGGCTTTGAGTCGGCATGGGAGGTACAACGCCGTATGGACTCTGGGCATAGTAGCCATACACTGGATAGGGTCCCAAATTGTGAGCGGAAGTAGGGCTCTGTTCGGCCGATGCTTTACCCTTGAGAAAGAGAGAATACATTTTTTTAGAGTAATTCGTTAAAATATCGCTGAGGTTTCAAGATGGCCATGAAACGAATACCTTCAATGATTCGAACTTTGAAGTTACTCGTGTTTGGCAATATTGTTTTCTGCATACATTTTTTTTTTGCAATATTTATTGCATTTTTTTTTAAAAAATAAATACACAGATTAAATCTGGTTAGGATTGGGTACCGTTAGTTTCAAATTATACAAAAGTAATGTGCCACATATTTTGTAAGTTTCAATCAATGCCGTACTTTTTAATTATACATCCAAAATGATGCAACCCTTTAGAGGATATAAAAGTTGCATTCTTTAGGGAAGTGGAATAACTTTCCAAAATTAATTCCGCTGCTTAAAGTGGATTTCCACGTTTTTATCCTTGCAGAAACTTGTTCCATGACCATCCTAATTGGGTTAATGCAAGTTACCTTTTCCTCTTTGTCCTTGCCAATGACTTCGGTAGTGTCCATCTCAGGTGGCGAACTGTCGTTGGCATCGGAGATATCCGAATACGCAGGGCTTTGCACATTTTCGTTGCACGTGCCCCCGCCATCGCCCGCTGCCGAGGAAGAGGTGTTCAGGTCCAGCGGCATATCGGAGGCACCAGGGATCCTCGAAACGCCATCCTTGCCATAGTCGGCGATCTTGCCATACAGACTTCCATTCAGCTTGTCGCGAGGGTCCATGCCGGTGGAATGGGAGTTCCCCAGCTCGGCACCGCCATGCATGGGGGTACCATAGCCAGAGCTGCTCTTGCGCTCTCGGTCTCGATCCTTGTTCTTCTTGCGGTGCTTCGACTTCTCCTTCTTGATGTTGTCCACGAGCAACGGGTTGGCCTGGTTCTCTCCCAGAATCGCGCCACCGACTTTGGGCTGTTGCTGTAGGGGCTTGAGGGAAGCGGAGATGGGCATGGCGCTCAGATTGGACAGCAGAGGCGGCGTGGAGGCCGTGAGGGAGGATTTGGAGGAGCTGGACGAGGAGGAGGGCGAGGATGCTGCGGCGACGGAGGGCGGCGTCATCGTCCTGGGCAGGGCCGACGGCGGCGCCACCTTCATCCTGTACTTGTCCGGTTTCTCTTGTTTCACCTTGGGCTTGTCGCCATGCGGCGAAGCCGGGCCTGCTCCTGATGTGGCGCCGCACAGCACGGAAGGACTGAGCGGATGCGACGCCACGGGGGCGCCGACACCAGCGGGCTGGGAAGGAATGACTACGTTGGGGCCGGGAGGACACTCCGCAATCAGCGGTCCGGCTCCGGGGTGGGGGAACGGGTTGTGGTGATGGTAGAGGTGGGGGGTCGGCGACGGAAGTTGTTGCTGCTGCTGCTGGGCGCCAGCTGCCGACGGATGCGGCGCTGGCGAGAGGGCCAGTGGCGCCGCCGCGGCGGGGACTGGGGACGCCGCCCTGGCGACGGACGGCGTTATCACAGGCATGGTGGAATTGGAAGGTGAGGACACTTTGCTCGGAGTGGGGGAGGGGGAAGAGGAGGAAGTGTCCGTTTGGCATTGAGATCCCCCGGGGCTGGCGGTGGATTGTCCGTAGCGCAGCACGCTCTTGCCGCCGTTCAGTTTGGAGTCACAGATGGCGACACTGGCCAGCGTGCCCAGGTCGTTGGTGCAGTCCATGGGCGTGGCGGCGTCCGCGTCCGTGACGACGCTGAGCGGCGCCACCGACGGCGGCGTCGGGGCGCTTGTAGGCACTGCTGGTTTCTGGTCAGCTGAAGAGGTGGGTGGCGGGGGCGGCACCTTTCCGGTGAAGGGGCGGGGCGTCTTGTCCGAGGACGAGGAGGACGTCACTCCCGGACTCTGCACCACGCCGTCTTGCGTGCTCTCGTCGTTCTCCGAGCTGCCGTCCTTCATCGTCTGCTCGTCCGGACTGTCCGTCTCAGCGCCCCCGGCCACGTGGTTGGGATTGGCCTGGTGCGCGTGAGACTGATGGTAGCGCAGTCCGTTGATATGTTTGTATTTCTTGCTGCAATTGGGCTCCGGACACTCGATGAGCGCTGGCGACGAGGGCTGAGGCTGTTGCTGGTCGACGGAAGCGCCGCCGCTGCTGCCGTTGATGGGCGTCCCCCGCGACTGCGAACGGCTGCGCTTGCTGGTCTTCGGCTCGATCGGACAGGGCAGCTCCAGTTCGGCCGGACGGCCCTTGCGCTTGGCGCCGGCCACTGGAGAGTGCGTCTCCGTGCCTCCTTTGGCGGGGCTCGGCGGCGCCGTGAAACCCGAATTGTTCGTTCTGCGTCCTTTGCCCGCGTTGCGCAGCTTGCTGTGCATCGACGAGCGCGTCTCCGTGAAGTTGCTCGGGTCGATCGTCGCCGCCGTGGCGCCGCCTCGACCGCGCTTCCCGCGTCCCTTCGGCGTCCTCGACTCCACGTCGCTGGTCGGCGACTCGCAGAATCTGAAAGATGGAAAGGGAAGTCAGATTTTTGCCCTTGACAATGGTGTGAAATTACACTGGAACACGGGGGACTGCAGAGTTAATGGTGGAAACCACTCGGGGGTTTGCAAATCTTGAGGACACCCTGTATTGGTTTTTTTTTCTCCTTGAATTTTGGAAAGCATTTAGTAGGAAGTTTCGTGCCTTAGGGTAGGAGCAGAGTGAACCGATTTCAGATCAGCTTTCTGCCTCCGATTACTAGCGCATGCGCATTCGCA
>JAQGAO010002756.1:0-18687 GCA_034697705.1 Ommatoiulus sabulosus
ATGCCCTAGTCCCCGGGTATAGTGGCATGTAGGTCTCCCCCTTTTTATAGTGCCATGCCGTTATTTGCGCGGGAATACGGTATGGAAAATTACCCCGTGTTCTAAAGATGCTATCATTATCATTTTCACGTCGAAAATGATTTGCAGGTTTATTTTAAATTTGGTTTGTTCAGAACGTTTGGGTGTTCCACGGATGTTTGTTAATAATTTGTGAAAGTTTTACAATAAATGTAACGCTTCTGAACAGCGTGTAGTACTCGCAAAAACCAAGTGGTTAAATTTTAAAATTTTAACTCTAAACATCACTAGTTTTTAATTATATATTCTAGTTATCTAATTTTATATAAATACAATTCAAAATTGAACAACGCAACGTTATTCTCGTTCGATTATTCAAGTTGTTTGATTTGTATTTATTAAAGGTATAAAAGTCGTAAATCATGGAAATGTAATTTCTTAAACCGGCGAGGCACTAGTGGTTACTTTTGTAAGTTTAACCATTGCTGGTATACATATATATATATATATACTATAGGTGTTTGTCATAGGATAAAAAAAACTTCAATTATATTGAATATAAATATAAAATGCAGAAATTACCTGTTAGAAACCAGATTCTTTTTCTAGAGTTCCTCTTCAGGTCGCGCCAAACGAGAGTGCATCCCAAATCGGAGATTGTGTTTAACTTCATTATATCGTTGTTGATCAATTGTCACTCAGCTGTTTTTTCTCCTCATGTTTAACGATAAACATTTATATCCCACCTGACACGACCAGGTGAACACGTAGCAGCGTTGAATGGAGATGTTTGTTTACTCGTCAGCAACGACATTGCTCCGCGTCCTATTCGAGGAGATTATGGGTTAGCTTTTAAGCTGGGAGGGTTTACAAAACGATGTTATGAAAGCAAATAAATTCTCACCGATGAAGCAAATTCTGGAATAAAATTCACATCGTTTCATACGGTCGTTCGTAGAGGAGCGGATCTTCCATTTAAATACCGTCGAAAATGCTGATAAATGCGGGCTTCGCTGGGCTCGGAATGGGCCTGAAAAATCAATGAAAATGCCTACTGGTTCGCACCAGCCTTAAGAAAGGTTCATTTTCAAAAGAGGGAGACATTTCGTCCAAGAAAACTCTTTTCGGCTGCAAAAAATCAAAAATGAAATGTGGTTACGTTTGTTGTTCATGTTTTATGGGAGATTTTGAACAGGCTCAACTGAATTTATACGGCACTCAAAAATGCGAAAAATGAAACGAAAATCAATTTTGTATTCATCTCTAAGAACTGCTCGCTGTCTTTATATATAAAGAAGAGATGTATGTTTGTTTGTTTGTATGCTGTGTGTATTATACGGAGCCCCATAGCGAAAGATTTTTTTTTGTTTTGCACGCATTTTGCGTTATCACATACAAAACTAAAAAAACAAAAAAAAAAAAAAAACTTCCGTTGACATATGGTCATTTCAAGATATTTCTAGCAGTAATTTACAAGTGTTCGATTTGTGTTTTTTTTTCTTCGGTGTGGCTGTATGAAATACAGAGGAGACGGAATTTTGGAATAAGTATGATAGTTTGTAGTGTTCCGTATACCCGGGCAAAGCCGGGCTTTCCAGCTAGTATTATCTAAAACAATACTACTCGATTAAAGTTCGTGGAATTCATCAAAGATAAGAAAATCTTTAATATTTCCATACCCTATTTGATAAAAACAGCGTAAAAATTACGTGGAATCTACATGTATCATACGCCAGGTCAAAAAAACACGTTGTTAGTGAAAATCTTCAAAATAAAGGTTATAACGTTAATTACTACATGTATTTCGCTGAACGCTTTCGGAGAGACCATGCACTTCGTAAAAAAATGCGAAAATGTGGGAACGCAGCTCTGTCGAGAATTCGGTCTCATAAGTACCAAAACCTGAAATAATGTTCCATTAAAAATGATGATCATCTAACAAAATGAGGCTACACACGGAGTAGAAATGTCACTGATTGTCGTATTTGCTTTGCATTTCGGAAAACTAGTCTATTTGAACACCATGTACGAGCTCGCCAAAAAGGCGCTCGTTTCTACGTCTTCCCAAAGGCATAATTATTTATCTCATAAACTATATTTCGCGAGACTATATGTACCGTCATAAACACGATCAAATCCAATATCGCATAATTTTCCTCGTTACACAAGCACCTCGTTGACGTGCACTGCACGCACATTCGACCGGTTAACAAGTGGTCCTTGCCTTATGTTAAAGACTGGAGGCGATGTCGTTAAAACGAATAAACGTACTCATAAATCAAAATTAATCGCATCGTTGCTAGGTTTAAGTTGTAAGCTCTAGAAGCTATATTTTTAATTTCAGAATTTGATGCCGGTTTAACCCCTTATGGCGGGCAACCTCTGTTAACATCCGTGCTAGCACTGATTGCCACACGTTAAGGGGCTTTCGGGTTTATGACTTGTTAATGCTTTTAACGTGAAAATGAAAAGTAACAAATAGATAAAGTAGTTATGTAAACCTCCGTTAAATATAATCTCTGATTAGAAAACACGCTAACATACGGCGAAGGAGGAATTTGGCGATATACGGGAGAACTCACACAATTTTTAAAAGGACTGAAGCGATGGATTTGAACGATTACTCCATTTATTTCAATGTACCATTGCAGTAATTTAATTTACTAGTGTATTAACTCGAGTTTCTGTTTTCAGATTCGCGTGAACAGCGTTAATCCCACGGTGGTGATGACGGAAATGGGTCGCAAAGCTTGGGGTGACCCTTCCGTGGCAGCGCCGGTGCTCAACCGCATTCCAATGGGGAAATTTGCCGGTGATTATTTTCGTAGTTCATCGATTTCACCCAACGTTTGATGGTTGATTCGTACGTAGAGTTAATGGTCGTTTATTCGCAGACGAAGACGACGTGGTGAACGCCATCCTGTACTTGCTGAGCGATAAAGCGGGCATGACCAATGGCGTGGCTCTGCCCATCGACGGTGGCTTTCTGGCCAGTTAAACCCGGTTTCGTGAAAATTTGCGCAAAATTTACGAGTGCCACGCGATGCTCGATATATCTATGTCAAGGATGGATTTGTACTTCGTGAAACCAGTGGAACGAATAAAAGGTCAGAGATGGCAAGGGCGAGTTGAAAAGGAGATTTATGGCTGGCATTTCGCGAAGCGACGTAGCGCCACATCATCCGAACAGCATTTCTAGATGAATTTTTTAATGTTTTTAAAGGAATCTCCACGATCAGGGTGGCCACAGATCAGGGAAGTCAAGGAAAAGTCAGGGGGGAAAAAAGTGGTCATGGAAGTCATGGAAATGTCAGGGAAATTTTTGAGTGGTCATGGAAATTTTCCCAAATAAAAGCAAAATGCTATCACTGCACTCAGTCTGCTAGCAGCTCCATCCCCAATCCTCTTCAATCCACCCTCATCCTAGCTTGGAAATATTCCAAGCTTCTCATAGCAATTGTAATTCTCATAACATACCGCAGATTTATCAAGATTTCAAAATGACGCGTAACTTTGATTTCCAAATCTTTCCATACGTATTTTTTTGTTTAAAAAAATCAGCGTAGAAACTTTTGAAAGCGCTATTTTGACACCACTTTGCAGCAGTAAATTTCTATTGCCTAGAAGTTGCAAGGAATGCGTCATAAATGGAGCTTTGATCTTGATATGTGCTTTCCAAAACGCAGCAAAAGCACATCGCTAGGCGCCATTTTATTGTAGTATACCCTGTTGCGCGCAATTCATTATAGATTGAACTGGACTTTTAAAAAAGGTATATTAATGTGCACGTTTTAAAAAGATATTACATAAATAATAGTACCAGCCAATGCTTTCTAGATGGCGAAAGAGGAATATTGCCCACTCGCTCATCTGCTAACTTATCCTTAAAATTGTTCTAGGCTACATTAGAATTAAATGAAGGATCTGATTGAATTTCTACGAGTCCTTCAAAAGAGACTTGCAGGGTTTAGGAGATTCTGTAGGTACAAATAAGGACAAAGAGTAATGCAATATTTGTACAAAAGTTTAATGCAAGATTTAATTTAATTTGCTCGAGTTCATTTTCTAAAGCTATAAAAACAGAGTTTGCGACAAACGAGATGCAACGAAGAACGAACATCCCTACAAGTATTAAAATAATTATAATATGCATGGTTAACTAATTTTAGATCAGCTAAGGTCATTTTTTTAAAGTTTAAAAATGGTCATTACCTATCAAAATATTTCCAGTGAGGAAATCGCTTTTAATTCTGCAGTCTTAAGGTAGTGAATTTGCATCGTCTGCATTTATGATAAGGGAATCAAACGGCACAATTGCTTTAAGGCACTGTATTTAAAAAATATCTAAAAATTGAAATGAACTGAAATGCATGTTGAAGGCAAATCTAATGTCGTGCTAAACGTTTTTCTTTCGAGAAATGTGAGTTTCAAAAAATACCAAAACCGTGCAGCTTTTTTTCTAATGATATTAGTTATCTATAAGTAGATTAGTTAAAAGTCGTTAAGCATTTCCTGAATTTCCAAAGAAGTTCGTGGAAAATAGCTTCCACTTTCGTGGAAATTGTACATTTCAAAATATGCAGTTTTGCGGAAAATATTTACACGAGTTGCATAAACACACGATTGACACGTACTTACATGTTTAAGGCATGCTTATTCCAAAAATACACGCATAAAACGTCGGATATACGATATGTTATAATCCGGTTGCCCATTAGACAATCTTGGACATGTTGGTAGATGTGTAAATTTGAAAAAAAGCGATCACGATAGTGATCTCGCACTTTGCTCTTAACTATTTTTATGCACCAATTTAGAAATACTTTGCCATTCAGGGTAATTATTTTTTAAGTATTGTTTTTGTTTGCAAAAAACAAATGGTAGGTCCCTGATTAAGTATATGAGCTGATAGCCACGTGGTTGAAAATAACTCGTTTTCATCTCAAACTATTCTGCGTTTTATTACAGGTCCATAACAATTGCATTTTTTAGATTCATTTGCGAGGAATTCTATATGAATTCTTTTTGATAACTTGTCGTTTTCCAAATGTTTAAAATGCAATTTGAAAATTTTGAACCTGTCGAAAAATGCGGAAATTCGTAATCGTCGGTGAAACCGGCACATATTTTAGGCTAGATTTATATCTATCGTTACTTTCGAATTTTCAACCACTGTCCATTCGAGCTTTATCATCATCTTAAGGTAGGTAAGTCAACGTAGCTCACCGTTTAAAAAACAAAGTTGTTTGCACCAATAACCAATTCAACGCAATCTTAAGACAGCTTAAGGATTTTCGTAGATTGTAGGCAGGAGAGCACGATGTAGATGACCCACAGGCCGATCATGGTGGTGGCGCTGATGTATCGCATGGTGGCAGGGCCTCCCAATTCGCCTTTGCCAAAAATGGACATCATTCTTCGGGCCATAAGCAAAGCGATGGATAAAAATGCCACGACCGTGTAAACGGCAACGCTAAATCCCAAATCTCCGGAATCAACTGCGAAAACTTCACCCTGGAGATGAGAAAGATTCCAACTTACTTTAGAAAATGGACTTATCTGAGAAGCGCACCACTAAACAGCCATTAAAACTTCGATAAAACCGCTGTTCAACTTTAGCCAATAAAAGATGCGCGAATGAACTTGCCTTCGCAAAATGGTAAATGGCAGCAATGAGCCAGGGCAGACCAAGACCCAGAAACACGTTGACAGAATTGCTGCCAGTGACGTTGCCAATGGCATTATCGGCATATTTCTCGCTCATGGCCGCCGTTTTGCTAGCGAATAAATCGGGCAAACTCGTTCCGGCTGCCACCAGAGTAATTGCTAAAAATAGGGTAAGAATAGTGTACGTTAATGCCAGCTACAAAATAACCTCCTTGTGAAATTCCATTGGGTCGACGAAATAACAGGACTAGATATTTGGAATTAAAATGTCTTATATTACCGGTAATACTGTCCGGAATGCCTATCAGGCAACCGAATATCCCTGCTAAGTCCCCAATAATGGCAGTGAGTATACCGATCATGATCAAGGAGCTGATAAAGCACAGCCATCCTCCCCAGATTCCAGGCGGTGGAACAAATGCAAAAATCACCTAAATATACGGAAAATTAAATTACAACTCTCACTAGATCCGTACTGGACAACAGATTGCGAACCTACCTTCCAGCCAAAAGTAATGAAATGCATGACATAGTCAGCTGTGATTGCATTTTCCAGATCACCACCATTTACATTTAAGGCATCCTGGAATTGTTGGGCCCACGATTCGCTGTGCACTTTGATGGCATCCACATTAGCGTTAGTCATCATCATTACTCGATCCAGCACCGAGTTAAAGTCTTTTTTGAATAATAGAATCAGAATTATAGCTAAGTTGTTGGAAAAGTTTTACGACGCACAATGCAAAAGACTAACCGTCATCATTGGTGATCGTCACCATGGTCCTCGTTACGGAGCCAAGCTGAGCTCCACCACTGGGCTCGTAAAGTTCAATTTCAAAATGCTCGTCTTTTTCTGGATCCATATCGTTAATAATCGGAATTTCTAACGTGATTTCCACCTGTGAAGTAGCATACATTGAAATTGAGCAAAGCATCTTTACACGATATTAGAACTACATAACTCAGTGAAAAGACTCGAAATCCACCGTACATCGCAGTATTATTGGATCAAAGAGGATTTTCGAAGCAAACAGTTGCAAAACTCTGAGCCTCGAGTTAAGAAACAAGATTTTAACGAGGAAAAATAATTAAGATTCCAAGTGCAGTCTGCATTAGTTAATTTAAAAAACAAACAAAATAATCCATTTTTTGAAATAATATTTTGCCTCAGGACTAGCTCTCTTTATTATTACGCGTTAATGAGTTTTAGGTGTCCATTTTTTTTACTGTCGGTCTCTACGATTGAGTAAATCCTCTACACTTACTTCAGTGTGTTTGAAAGTGAGTTCACCGGATCCACCTTGATAATCTTTTCCTGAAAATGCAGTTTTGTCGATGGTCTTCCACTTGACAGTGACCTCTCCATCGGCACCGTTCTTACGAATGACTGGAATGCCAGCGATATCACAACTTTCCGTTACCAATAAACCTCGTTTTTTGAATTGAATCACACCCGGTTCTGCAAAAAATAAAAATTATAAAATTGATCTTTTCAATCCACTTTTGACGTTTTAGCACGTTAATATCCGTCAATTACCATCGTCGTTCAATATGGTGATTTCCATGATGGTTGTGCGCCCCAATGCGATGCCGTGGCTATCTTCCGGAATGACCAATTTTAAGAAAAACACTTCATCGGGCTCCCATTGGTTATCATTCACGATTTCCACCATGATCTGTTTTTCTTCCTCGTTCGGCAAGAATTTTAGAAGTTCCTCCACTTTTACGTAATCTTCCCCCACGTTCGCAGTGCCATCTATGCTTTCCACCCTGAAATATTGCGTTTGAACATCATCAGCCACTATACGGCGAACTTGGACTAACAATCCTCACGATCCTGATGTCAAAATCAAATAGTCTTCCACCAAGCACGACGTATTTTATGGCCACTGAGACGTACAGAATATGCGACGTCTAGTGTAACATATATCTCCTTGGTTGCCATCTTGAGTAAAAGAAGGGCTGAATTCAAGCATTAATTGAAGAAAAGCTTTTTTTTATCGTATGCGTTAGCACGTTTTTGTAGTAAATACTTAGTGATAACTTGAATTAGGTAATTTTAAGGAAGGTCGTTAAACTCCCTGTCGCTACGTAATAGAGTCTCTCGATCCACTTTGAACCCCCCTCACAAATAATAAATTCCAGATTGTTATTTCTAGAGTGGAAGTAGGTCACGTGTCCCAACCGCAGGACTAGGCTGAGAGGTTATTAATAACACTAGCTTTTCACCAAAAATAATACCTGATTTCCGCCGTGTTATCCAAATTTCCCCTTCTTTTAATGGCGACTGGAAATTTGCCGATATCTTCTCGTACGCTGGCCGTGGCTGCCCGAAATTCAATTATGGCGTTATTTAGTTTGAACGAAGGCGTTATTGGTCTTGACACCAGAGGCAACTCAATTTTATGACCACCTTCCTCTAACGTCGAGTAAACCTAGAAAATCCATCGAATGAGATAAAAACGACAACATTTAGAAAGTTTCTTACAGCGCGTCGAGTTAATCCTAATTATTAGTCTATTCTAAATGTGCTCGGAAGTCGTTAGGCAGGTTGGAAAGTACATTAAAAATGGTCAGAAAACATACCCAGTATGCCTACGACGTTAGGACTTTGACAATTAAAAAGTAATCCTGTTTTAACGCATGGTATAACGTTTAGAGAATAAATTCATTGATGTTCACATTTATTATTTTTTAAAAAAACTTATTATGGAAATTCAACTAGAGCATTGATTCAATTAGAAATCATTGAGCATGTAATGTGACATTAAATTATTTCCACGTGTATTAATTAAAAATAAACATATACATGTAGTCAAATGTAATTTGATATAATTTCTCTTAAACAAAACTAATAATTTCCTGGAGGGAAAATAAATATTTCAAATTGAGTTATCCTAGAAAACCCATCAAATGAGAAACCAGAACGCCACGTTAATCATAAACTTAGGTTTAAATATGCCCGACATGTTAAAGCAGGATAATCTTTCAAAGTGTTTTACCATTGCGGGTACGTATTTTATGACCATCTTGTCAAATACATGTACACTAGAAATGTTTCGAGCAAAGATACCAAACATTGTGCTGGACGTGTCAGGAATCTAGTATGCACGTTCGCATGCATGCTCAATCCTATTTATTTTGAAGATCGTTAACTTTTTAAACATTTCATAGCTACGAGCAAGCACTAGGCGAGCACTAGTGTATACTATTCACGTTGTCTAATATGGCACGATTTAGAAAAAGGGGGTTCCCTTGGAATTTATATCCATTATTTATTTGCTTATTTTTGAAGTGTAACGAAAGTAAACAAATTTGCGTTTAATGGGGGGATACATCGGGATTATGGGACAATTTTTAAACTTTCTTTGAAATTATAAATATTGTAGGCGTGGTTTACGACGAAAATTTTCAGCGTATTTTGCACGCCTTCGGAGCCCAGAGAATGAAGAAAAATTCACATTTTTAGAGAGAAATCTAAAAACACCCGAATCAGTTATAAGTATTTTATTCGAAGTAAGATTCATAAATAAGAAACTATGGCAAAGCGATTATATCTCTTCATTCAAATAACACTACTCAAAAAAAATGATTCAATGAGCCGCTTAGACGTTTAAATTGTTAATGAAAGATTTAGTAGAGGACGATGCAGCCAGAGATTTTTGTAGGTGAAAATGTTAGGAAAGGAATAGCAATAAACCGCAAATACTAATTTCGAATTTCACACACCGACACACATTGATCATAAATTCAACACAAATCTAACACGTGAGTCTACTTGCTCCATAAAAATATAATTTGAGATGTTCGCTTTATTTTGTCAAGAAATACCCATGATGTGTTGTCATGCTGTACGTATAATAGATAAACTTGGATAATTTAGTTTGAATCATGATAAAACATGTCTCAAACGATATTTTTAAAATAGAACATTTGTAGAAACACACCAGTCAATACTGGTATAGTTGCGCTAGTGGATGGTGTTAACCTTCTGTTTTGATTTTATGATCAAGCATGTTAAACACGGTTTTAGTAGGCCTACTTCAAACGGGTTAGCATTTGTATGTCTGATTCTATACATTTATTAATGTGTTATCATTCCACCAAACACCATTCCTTTATTTTTTTTTCTAAGCTACTATTGTCGGTCTAATTTGGGGTACATACGCGATTCAGCCAATAACGATTTGTAGTATTTCGATCCAAGTAAACGTGAGGCGAAGAATTATGTCCTTCCAGCACCTTCTTTCAAAAATAAATTTAGAAAAACAAAAATAGAACAAAATCTTGTTGTAAAGCGAGTCCATTTCATCCATCAAATAAAAACATGTTGCAACGAGCGTAGCACAAAAAATGCGACTTTTAACATCGACTATTTTTGAACACCCTGTATTTCAGGAGTATAATTTCAGTTGCGTTGCAATAGTTAAATCCACTTGTTGATTCAAAAAGCCAGATTACGGAAGCCACGCAGTCTATAAACATTAGCCAAAGATTGCTTCATAATCTAAAGGTAAGATTCAGCGAATTTCAGTTAAACTAAACTGAGCTTTAGCAATAGTACAATCATACGAGAAACGGGAACGGTAAACACGGGAAACTAGGAGAAACAAATATGAAAAATGTGGCACAAATGTTGGCAAAAGTTATTCTTTATAGTAATGTTTTAATTTTTTTATATGAATTTCTCATAACATAAATTTTTATTTATTTTCGTAATTCAGCATTGTTTCATTTTATGCTTTGTGTTATTTGTGCTTATGTTATTCTTTCGTTTATTTATTTTTAATTTTTTTTGCGTGTAAAAATAGGACAAGCTGTTCGCACAAGTGGGTTAGTACATAAAAAAGCATGACGATTAATGTATTCTTTACAAGTTTGCTTCGCGTTGTTTTCAGCGGTATAAATTTTTGGTCAGTTGCATCGCTGTTTTTTTGTAGTTACTCATTTATAAATGCAAGTAAAATATGGTTTGGTGCAAAAACTGCAATGGTATATCAAAAAACTACGTAGTTTTGATGCGAACAAAAAAAAATACATATAGGGGTATCAAGGTTAGATACACAGTGTTTGTATTACATTTCAATGATAATCAAATAGTATCCTATCGTGGGGGAAAGTAAATCTATTTCTCCGATTTGACATTAATGGATCCTTTACTTACATATTTTTATTGTGCAACACGAATTTTGTTTCGCACGAGTCTTCGTGAGGAATTGCTTATTTAACTCATTTTATAATCGCCGAATAACGCTTTAATTAAAAGCAGTGTACCCAAACACAGAAACAAAGAAAGGTACTAAGCACGAGTGATTAGTGTACCAAAATACCCAAATAACCACCATCACAACATCCAAAAGTGACCATTTGCCAATACCTTATCCTCTACCGTGGAATCACCATCGACAAAAGTTAGTATGGAGCGAACAGTTTTGTGGAAAAGCTTGCGAAATTAAGACAAAGAGAGCGACAATTAGGAAAAAATCAAGGAAATTAAAGAAAAAGTTTTTTTTATACAGACGGACGGTTTAACGGAAGTAACAGACACAAAAAATAAGAAAGAAATTGAAATATGTATATAGGCATATACTATATCGTGCAAGGTGTTCACAAAGTCTACCAGCATAGAAAATACAAGTTTTTCTCAAAAATTACTCATAAAATTGTAACATTATTTTGATTTTAGTTCGTCATTAATATACGCTGGTATCATAAAATCATGATTTTTTTTATTGATCTGTATATTTTTTTTAAAAATAATCGATTTGCCGAAACCTTTTCAATAAAATTAAAACAGTATGTTGATTTCTACTGTACGTATATACAGAGTCATTTTGAACACCCTTGATTAGTAAGCTGTAGAGTATTATTTTCCGAGTGTATTTTTAGTATGTTTGCATTTTGGTTCGGGCTGCGATGTAATAGCATGTTATTAAGTGCCTTACTCTGTGTTTTTGTCGCCACGTATGTGTTACAACCCACTGCCCAATTTTAACAGCAATGGATAAATTTCACAGTAACCCTCATAACCAATAGTTTGTGAATTGCCAAGGTAATCGTATAAATAGCAATGAAGTTTTTCATTACGGTTCTTACACCCCAATTTTAACCATTGAATCAATTAGAATATCGATTACGAAATTTCTTGGAGCGACAGTGGTTTTTATGACAAGTATCCACGACGAAATGCGATATTTGTGTTAGTGGTGTAAATAGGCACCTACTCGCCAATGAGCGTGTAAATAACCTACATTTCAAACGCACAAGATTAGAAGCTAATGTAAACATAAACAAAAACTTATTATTTTCGCATATCCTTTCCGAAAAATGTGGTTTTTACATGTACATGACATTTGTAATGTTATTTCAGAGTAATGTCCGATTACATTTTTCCTGCCAATTGACTGACTTAGAGAATGTAGATATATTTCTTTATGAATGGAAAACTATGAAACGCTGACTATATCTGACTATAGTGATTAAATTTATTTAGAGCTTGTTTACCTGTTTACTTGTTCGCTTTATTAAACAAAATGTGGCTTAAGATGCGTATCTAGGATATACCTGCAAGCTCATTTAACTGCAAACAG
Source organism: Ommatoiulus sabulosus (assembly GCA_034697705.1). Classification (NCBI taxonomy): domain Eukaryota; kingdom Metazoa; phylum Arthropoda; class Diplopoda; order Julida; family Julidae; genus Ommatoiulus; species Ommatoiulus sabulosus. Next base: position 12,276 of record JAQGAO010002756.1, read on the forward strand.
CGTCACAGAATAGAACAAAATTAATTTCCCAGGGACTTTTCGCCATTTTAAGTGCATCTATTTTGAGACTAGAATTTCCTTTATTACCGCTGCAGTACGTCGCGAGTAGGTGCCTCGTAATGTGCATTTTGTGCTTTTGTTTAGTTGGATTAGCAGTGAAAATAGTTACCTCATCAGTGTGATTGTCAACCTATATTTCATATAAAATCAATAAAAGAAATGAGAAATTAAAGACGTTTAGAGCTTAGAACTGGAGAGGAATAAAGCAAATTTAAAAAAAAACTATTTAGAGGAAAGAAAGCAATGAATAATTAATGTTCCTCACTTTTCGAGTGATCCGCAAGGTAGAGGCATTAATTAACTCGTTCCATAATTGGTCTTCCGCAGAAATTCAGTAGACTGTTATAATGGCGTGGCACCATCATTCGTTAAAAGTTTGTTTCATAAGTTGTAGATCAAAATAACAAAACCTTTCATTTTTTCCCGTTCACTGATTATCAACCAGAGCAATGCAAATACGCAACTAGTCCCTGGTTCAAGATCAGCTAATGGCCGGTTAAAATTTAAAGAATCACGGTGCACACACTCGTTACCAATGGAAATAAAAAAAATATACATAATTCCTCACCTCCTTGAGTTTTGCACTCATGGTTGGCCTGGTCCGTTTGCCTCCAGTGTAATCTCTGACCGCCCCTATTCGGTACCACATTCGACTGTGAGGCTGCTGGTCAACCAACTTATTGGCTGCCAAAACGGCCGCATCTTCGTCCGTTATTCCTGGATAATTTCTTAAATCCTAATAAAATAATAAGAAAATGCTTTCCAACACACTCGTAGAAGAATTTATTTTATTGTTAGATGGAGAAAACATTGAAAAGCATCGTCAACTTACTCGCATGAATGAAACCAGCGCTTTCTTATTCAGCTGACCATCCTTCACCAGATCTCGATCGGGAACTTAAAATAATAAGAAAATGAAATTTAAAGTTTATACAAACAGAATCGATTTATCCATCGATCACATCGATTACGTTTCTTGGACTACATCTAACGAGGATGCATTCGTATAACCTAGGGATTTCTTATCAGTATATCAAAATGCACAACTTATTCACTCGGTTTGTTCATTAGACGCTACTATTCATGCTGGTTTTAATGCGAGGGTTCAAAGGTCGGTCATGCCTTACACAAGCCTTTACATGCCTTAGTGTTCCGTTCATTTTACCTGTGCCTTCATGTTGCATTCCGATGGCGAAGATTTTGTTATTACCAATGCCTCCTATGGATTCAACGAAAAGATGGGTTTGCAAAATACGGAAAATTTACGGTTAAAAAAGGTACGAGCGTGTTAATTCACAAAGATTATTAATTTAAGGAAATACTCGTGTCCGATTGCACCATGCTCCGTAAAGCGTAATCGGCGATTAAATCAGTGAGAGCGAAAAAAATCGACGATGATAAAAACGGACAATGGTGCAACAGAGCATTAGCAAGCAATTCTATGCTAATAGAAAAACTATAAAGAGAATAGTTTAATATGGCACACGTTGCAGAAATATAGGTCTAGAAGAGGACTATTGCTACTTAGATCTAAATTACTGTTAAGAAATCTAAAGGTTAAAAAATGACCAATACATGCAACTATCATAGTGAAGGTTAAAACGCTATTCGAAGATTTTTTCCGACCAATTGACCATATAATTGGATAAATATCTTAAATTCAAACATGTGAAGGGTCACACATGCATTTAGCTTTTATTATTGCCGTCTAATAAATTGTTTTCAGGATCAGGCAGAAGTATATCTACAGTATGTTCCAAATAATTGCTATAAAGATGAATGTAAAGGTTATCGCTGTACGTAACTCAACATCTGGTTTTTAGTCAAAAATTGTCAAAAAGATTATGAAGGACATTAAATTTCTTCATTTAACCCTTATACGATGGTTCATATCTAAAAATACACTATTCGTAGCAACACGGCGCCCAAATATACTGTAAAACCTGTTAAGAGTGACCACCAAAAAAGAATGCTAAATTGGTCACTGTACCCAGGAAGTCACTATAACAAAGAATAACTTATTTAAATTAAAATAATGAACATGTGCACTATACTTATAAATGTAGACTGTAATACATGTAGTGAAAAAACAAAAACGTAGGCCTACAGAATCATGTCCATGTGCATTACATACAGTACAGTATATTTATTGCCTTATTATTTATTGTCACATTTCTTTTTTTAAAGGAAAAATTATCAAGTTTTCCTTGTTGTAAATGCTTTTTTCTTCTTATGATTATGTTTTCAGTGATTTTTTTCGATCTGAATAACACGATTGGCTGAATTATTTTTGAAAACCACTAGGGTTAAAGAAGGATGTAAAGGGGCTCATCTGTTATCGGGTCACGTTTTTAAGGTACATTGACAATGTAAAAATTGCAAAAAAGACAACACACACACTGGTCACTGTACACAATAGACAGGTGGTCACTGTACAGAGAACTTTTATAAAGGATATGTACATTAGAAAAACCAAAACACTAAAAAGTGGTCAACATAAACAGGTGGTCACCATTCAAAGGTGGTCACTTTCCCAGGTTTTACTGTACTCATTTCATTGATTTGATTAAACAAACACGCTTCCCCCATTTATTTTATTTTCACTTATTTTTAAACGCTACTTCAAAACCTTTGAAAGCACCTATGCAAAAATCCGATATCAGTATCGGACATTGGCACAATAATTGTATGACGTGCGCATTAAATGACGACACAGTCAAGCAAGTAACACTTAAGTCATCACCTGCATGTCACTTACGAACACGAGTGCTTTAGCTGAATTATATGATAACAAATATTTGTGTCTACAGTACATATTTTATATTCGTTGATGAGAATTCCCCCAAAACATCCAACGCAGAAATTATATTGACCGGCCAAAACTGTTGTCGTGTGTATAACAATGCAGTTACTTAATGATAAGTAGGCCAAGGACTAGTTCATTTATCGATTTGCTACTTCACATAACGATAGGGATGGATGGGAAAATAACGTTTATTGGGAAACGGTGCAGGGGTCTTCCCTTTTTCACAATAACAGCGTCATTTCGTGAATCATTTATAAATGTTCGACAAATGATATTCAGTTAGCGTGGATTATTTATCAGAAATGCCGAAAAGAACAAAAGCGAAACTGGACGCTGACCAACTGACATCGGAAGCGCCTCCAATCGATTACTGAGCAATCAAATCAAAGTTGCGGAGGAGTCTTAACCAGTTACCAACAAGAACTTCAATTTTGCAATTAAGAAAGAGCGCCACCATATCGAATTCCTTAGCACAGTTACCACAGTTATCCAATGATAAAATCTCACTACATGAATATTTATCTACTGTACTAGTATTCTAATACATGTAAAAAATTGCATCCAACGAAGCAATTCTGCTAATCGCCGGAATTTCGTTAAAGCGGTCACACACGGGGAACAGTTTTATCTGTTGTTGCACGAAGAGATTCCTAGATTACACTCATTTTAATTCCATGGATTTTTTAATCTTAAAATAAATGTGAAAAATTCATGAATGTGCGAGTATTCACAGCTCCTTGCTATTTACCCTTGAGGTCTGAAGGAAATATTACTCAAATTATTTAATTTTATAGAGAACGGATCACTGGCAGACCTTCTTAAGAGCGTATATAAAATAGACAAATATCTACTACTAAATCCATACATTGTACAGAATATCTCTTCATATACAGTAAGAGACCAACATTAAATTTTCCTTACATACATGTCATTTTACCGGTACATACTGTACATGTATAGTAACTGGTAGAATAAATGATAATTTTCCTCATAAACTCTAGCTAATCTAGTATATACCTTGATGTGGCACATTGTTTCGATGTCCAATTATTGCTCTTGCCATCCACAACTTTTCCTACGATTACCACCCATTTCTTCCATGCTTAAAACCATTTTCAAGTTGAGCACATTTTCCCTCCAAAATCTGAAAGTTGAAAAAGTTCAAAGTTGTCCTCGCTTACCTGCCGTGAAACCCAACTCGAGTTGCTTGTCGTGCTTCTCCCGCTTCTTCAAGAAGAAGTCCTTGTCGGCCAGATAGGCCAGGATGACGCAGATGGGGAAGAAGAGGAAGGTGAGCAAAGCTTCCCAGAGGTCCACCACGTTGGGCGTGCACCACACCAGGATGACCAACAACCAGAGGTAGGCGAAGACGCAGAAGAAGGCCGTCATGCCGAATACCTTGATGGCGTTGATACGCCTGGATTCGTCCTTGGGAATGGCCAAGATACAAACGGCGGTGATGATCAACAGGTTGAAGGCCGCCGATCCAACGATGGTGCTAGGTCCCAGTTCGCCCACTTGGAAGCCATTGCCCACCACTTCGATGATGGACAAGAGGATCTCCGGAGCGCTCGATCCAAGCGCCATGAGTGTGAGGTTGGCCACCGTGTCGTTCCATACCTTGACTTCGAACACTTCCGGTTCGTCCTGCTCGTTCACGGACGACAACACGATCTTCTTGGTCTGGCTGGTGATCTTTTCGATGGCGCACATGAAGATGTCGGCGATGATGGCCACCCCCATGAAGCAGTACAAGAGTCCGATCAGGTAGAGAACGGCCCGCACCCAGATCGCCCAAGTGTACTCGTTGATGAGTGGCAACAAAAGGCCCTTGTCAGAACACGTGTAGTTGTACAGGTCATCGGGAACCGCCATTTTGCTCTTTTCAAAAAAAAACGTGACTTTTCTGAAATTGCCGGAGTTTTTTTGGGTGGATTTAAAGGTTAAGGTAGGTACACCGATCCATCAAAGTTTATCGTCTCTCCAGTGGACCTAAGAAGATAAAAAAACCGAAATGATGTTCTATTTCTTTTTAAAATCAACACTTTAAATTTATCATCACAATCGCATTTTGCAAGACTGTTATACAGCAAACACTCGCTGTTATATTTTTGATGCAATTTTGTTCGGTCATGACCTTAACATTACATATCGCACTATCAATTGACAAAGTTAGCAAAGTCTGATGAAAAAATCATTGAAGTAGCGGTCTGAATGGCAGAAAATTCATATCTGATGGCAGACTATGTATTTGAAAGAAATAGCGACAAAGCCACTATGAATTATTGATTTTTCTTCGTTTTAATCTGTTACACCTTAAATGACCCGCATTTATCACGACTAGCTACGCCACAGCACGCCATTTCGATAAGCTTTTGTGTATTTTATCAAAGGTATTATTGTGGGTCTCTGAATATAAGGATTTGCCATCGGCTGACATGCATAGGTCTTTCCCATTATGCACGAAATAACGCACGCAAATGGTCGCTACGCTACCCTGCTTACGACCTAAGCGGTCACTTTCGTCCAAATCAATAACCAAAAAAATGATGTCAAAACTGTCCCGTTAATGACCACATCTACACCGGACCTCAACTTTACTTTGAGTCACCGTTGAAGCTGCAAGTCGGACAATTTAGGACGATGATTGGCGTGCTTATCTTTGGATAAATACATTTTCTGAGAGAGAGACGTTTTGACATTTTTTGTCAGACTTTCAAACAATAAACGGACTACAAAGATTAGATCGAAGCCAAGTCGTGACGTCAAATAAGATTCAACGATTAATTAGTACCATGGCAATGTCGATTTTGTAATTTGGAAACGCACTAAGTGAAACGATTAATATGTATTTATCAAAGTGTTATATACATAAACATAAAATGTGAAAAATGGAAGGGGATGGTTTAATATTTTCAAAATTTCGAGTAACATGCATGGTTTGCCCCAAACAACTGTATAGATAACTTTCACAAACAGACGACGCGTGCTGGCTCCGCCTATAGATCAGACATGTTGGGGTAAATCATAATATTACTGTGGCAAAAATATGATTACTTTCGCTACAGATAAATTGTACGTGCAGACGTATTCGTTCCATACATCATTTTGCATTATTCCATTATTTAATTATTTATTTAGAAATAAACGAGAAAATTCACACAATCTTTGATTTGTAGCGGGAAAACAGCATCAAAGTATCTACTTTTGGATAAATAATCTATTCATGGGTAAGTGATAGTATCTAATGGGACATTTTATTAGTTTTTAGAATGATAAGATCCACAATTCTCAGATTCGGATACCCCACAACACGCCCACAATGTAAATCGAGCCCCATTAGCCACGCCCACGAGCTGCGTGACGTCACGTGCAAGTTATACCGTAAATACGGAATCAAGCGCCGGGGCGCTTATTTGTCCATTTTTGAGGACCCCCCGGCGATTAATAAAGGCAGGCGGGTATTGCGGGTCCGGCGCTTGTCTAAAATTCTAATACCGGTACCAGGTAAAAGGAGCATAAATGTCTGGATAGTCCCCTGAATTG
>JAQGAO010002757.1:0-18685 GCA_034697705.1 Ommatoiulus sabulosus
CTCCTTGATTTCGGCCATCAAACACTGCATGTTGGCCGACATCAAGGGGCCATAGAGCTATTGGTCCGTGTTACCTGACTCACACTGTATATAACAGAAGTAAGTATTTTCAGAAGTTTCTACTATGATAGCTATTTCCTTTATAGCAATATTAGGTTCTTTAGGACGCTATACAGAACATTTCTGTCAAATTTTGTGTTAGGGACTATAAGATTATTCAAGTGGCGGTTAGAATTGGATTCCGTGAATTCAATATGCGAAACTGGAGTATCACAAAACGAAGGAACAATGAATGATATAAAATCAATGGTTTTTCAGATTGCAGATTAGCCAAACAGAGCAGGACTGTGTTAAACCAGGATAATCAAACAATGTTGTCATATCAAACATTTTTGTCTGAGGAAATGAGGCGAATATTTCCTGCAAATCATAATTTAATCATAGTCATGTATAGTTTTTATACACAATTTTAATAAATGTGGTACATGTATTTACCTCAAAAAATATTAAAAGTTTTTAAGCGTTACAGTGTTTATTAGTCGATATAGCTATACAGTAACCATATTCCCATTATTTTGTAATTATTAAATTCAATCATGACCAATTGACATCATGACCATCATGACATATCGAAGGTTTTTAAATTACTTGGAACCACGGAAATAAACATACTTAACTAATTTCAGTATGCCGTGATCCATTCGAATAATTTCAAATGTTTCTTAAGAAAGGAGTAAGTTTATAATAAAAAATCTTAAAGCATTCTATAAGTATGATTATATAATTGTTTTAGAAATGGAAGGATTTACGTATTGGGAAAACGGTTATGTACTTTACATATACATTGCACATAGGGTCCGTTTCGTTAAAAATTATTATATTAAAATATCACATTAATATAAGGTAATTACGTCTGCATTAAAAGCGCGTTCCTAGCGGTCAATCATATAGATAGGGATTTTTCAAAGGTAATTTTAAACATGAAATTAAATTATTTTTATATAGAAATAATTATAGGTAGTGTGACTTCCAAATTTTATTTTTTACCTGTTGTATACATGTACAGTGTACATGTGGATTTACTAAAGTATGGCCTTTTTTGAAGTTTAGTTCCTGTTCTCTGTAAGAATTTAATTTCGTGTAGAATGAGGCAAACATTTTAAGTACTGTACAGTATATAGGCAAATGTTGTTCAGGCCGTCAATATGGTCGTCATGCAAACCATTCTTAAACTTCAAACTGACATTGGAAACGGTGTCTACATTTTTTTCTTTCATATCGACATGATTGAATGTCAGGTACGTTTGTTGACGCAAATGTTGCTAAGGAATTCGTCTAGTGGACTTAAAACCAGAAAAGTGGTGGCAAATATCGCCTGCCAGTCCTACTTCTTTCACATTTTTCCCTTAGCTGGGCCTGTACCAATTTTGTTCCATCTAGAGATCGATACATCATGAAAGTATCCCACTGAGACTAAATGAATTACATGTACTCGTCCAACACCACTAATTCAGTAGTAACAAACACTCAACGCGTATCGTGAAAGCAACCACCGTTACAAACCAACAAGAATGGCACGCTCAATGAATGAAATATGCAAATCAAACAAGGGCTAGTGCCAGCATGAAAGACTGGAGGTCATGATCACTGAATAAGGAATGAAAATTACATTAAACCTAAATACACAATTATAAGGAAAAATAATAATCGCTTATTCATTTGAATTTTATGCTACAAGCAATTCAATATACTTGATATCGCGTCTAAAATAACGAGGAAAATAACAGCAATTCCAGTTTTCTTCCAGTTTTCCTGAATTATCTGATCTTCGCGCAGAACAGGAAATCGCAAAACTGCCAAAAATAAATCTACAAGCAAAGTCGATTTCAATGTACATGTACACAGTATACTGGGATGTACATGCAAATGTCATCGATTTTATGTTTCTTGATCAAAAATGCAAAAGTCGTTCTTGCCCTGAAGAATTTCAGAAAAAATTCGTATAAAGTTCAAAATTTCACATCATTCCATTTTAAAATTGCACTCATACCTATTTACACATTTTCTAAATTAATAACGGAGAAACTTAATAGGGGTACTCAGACAGAAGCTTTACGAATGACGCTTTTAGCAGTCGTTAAGTCACGTGTGCACTAAAATTTGTTTAAAAACAGCGCTAACCTTGAGCAAGTTTTTTAAACCCAATAACCCAGTAGTAAATGAATTCACGCTGACCAAACGCGCCATTCGCAAAGCTTCTGTCTGAGCACCCTAAGGTACGAGCTCGATGGTAGGGGAAATGTTGTCTTTTATCATGATCATAAGGTAAAATTTCACCGTTTGAAATGGGAATCGCTTTGATGTTTGCCAAGAACAAACAAAATATGTGCGATTAATTTACAAACTACGAATTTACACTGTTGAAACAGTGATCCACATCATTGTTAATCATATACATGTATCTTGAAAAATCATTTCAGATGATTTATGACTTTGTCGGGATCTCACGGATATTGCTTAATTATTTAGAGGTGCTACGCTGTTTCGGGTTAATCGTTTGCATTAGCGAGGTAAATTTCGCGAATCCAGACAGTTTATCAGATTCACCCTGCCCTTAAATTAGCGTTAATATACTTGGGGACAAGCAACGGACGGCTTCAATGCGTCACGCTGGTCGATACCAAACGAGAGATTTCCATCGAAACTGCGAGCAAATATATACGGATGACGTATAGGTGACATCCATTTGCGGCGCTGTTTTCCGTGGCCTTATTGACCCATTTTTCATAGGAATGGAAAACAGGGACAACAGACCTAGTGGGCGATGTGGTTTACACTATTAGGTTATGGGCTCATTCCGCGCACGTTGCCATTTTTTTCTCCAAATGCATGGAAATTCATGGGCACGCACGTGCGTTAATTAGAGAGATAAACATCTAAATAATACACAAGAGGCCATATGACCGTCGCATGCGTAAACACAGGGGATGACGAACGGTGGGAGGGAATGACAAATTCGGAAAACATTGGCTTTTGTTCGGCATCAGGCATTTCCAGAAAGTGGGTGCCGTCAAGGGACGAACCATGCACTTGGCACCGGTGCGTGCTTCAACCTGGAACAAGACTGAAAAATCCGATGGAAAATTGATCAACTGAAAATGCGTGCAAGGTCACCAGAAGTACTTGCACACAAACTCAATTCCGCATATTAACCGATTTTCCTCTCTTGGGGACCTTTGGCTGACAAACGAGGAAGATGTACAAGGGCCATTTGTAAACAAGACATTTAAGAAATATATGAACATGTTTTTGTCAGTGATGCGTATCGAAAAAAAAGTTATTATTGCCATTTGTTGTTATTGTTATTACTGTCATCAGAAGTTTCTTTTATAAATCAATACGTCATATATTCCGTTAGGAAATAAAAAAGACGCAAAACTGCATGAGATATACTTTATGCTAATGACATTTTTCTAATTTTTGCAACTCAGAACACAGTATGCTCAGAATCATTCCAGAATATATGAAAAAAAAAGTTTGGTTTCTTACTCCAAGTTGTCTATTCATAGGAATAACTAAACTTATCTAAACACGAAGTTAAGCTTCAAAATCTTTCAGGATTTTAATAATTAAGATGGGTATTGGGTGAGAGCACGTTGGTACTTATTCATGTGATTTGTTTACTTATTTTGAACCAGTGTCGCGTAGTGGTATTGCAAACTCATACCACTAGGCGATACTGGTTTTTAAGTTAATGAAATAAATGCCAACGTGCTCTTACCCATTGAGACAATTTACTTTTAGGCGAGTCTGAAAATCAAGCGCAAATTTTAGAAGCTTTAAAAATGAAAATAACATGACTTCATTTTCATAATGAAATTAGTGAAATTACAGCTCTTGATTTCGCAAAATTTTCAGCTAAAAAACCAAAATTTTTCGACCACGCCTAAAATTGCCTGAAATCCGGCTATATTATATGATTTTTATCCAACAAATATCACACGTAAATTACAAGATCTAATGAAGACAAATTGAGATTTTTTAAATTACATTCTGTAATTAAAGATGAAGCAGAAAAATCGAAATTAGCGATTCTATCTTAACCACGTGACTTCACGCACTACAGCCTAAATACGATTCGTAAAGCTTCTATCTAAGTGACCATGTATTTCCACTTGTAATATTATAAATTCTGAATGTTCATCCCTTACTTAGCGTGACATAACATTTTCTGGCGACCTTGATTTTGACATATACTTTTTCTTCTAAAAATACTCAAAGAGCATATGAAGAGTTCGACATTGTATAACCTTGACCACGACATCTCAATCCTCGAGTTCGTGTTGCCCGTATAAACGTACTGACTTTAATTTCCGGAGTGGGCATTTGCAAGGCTTATCAAATTCGGACAAAATATTGACAACAACTGAAAGACAAAATAAAAAATGTCACGTTTGATATTTCCCAATAGGTTTGGAAATTTAGTCCCGCGTATTGTTTTCTTATTTATGGAAAAAGCCGTTCTAATGGGCTACTCGATCACGCAACTACAAGTCTGTCCAAAGCGATCCAATTTTCAACCTTTATTCATTATTGATTGACTCGTTTGACATAAATAAAATATATGAAAAGAATAGACAAAGCGCAAGTAAGTGCTGTTGTTCTGTCTGTTGTATAATTAATTGTTGAAATTTTAATATTGGATTGCATCGGGCTATGAATATGTTTTTATATAATGCATTATCACGCTCATATCAAATTAGGCCAATATGGTCAAAGTGTATTCGCCCTAACGCGCAATTCCAGAAATTATTGCATTTGTAAATGGCAGCTTAGAACGAACTACGTCTTATAATGTTATTTAGGCACGTCAATCGCTGAATAATATATCATGAAATTGCTCCATACCATTATATTTATAGCCAATTTGCACATGCAAAAGACAAGATGTTTTCTTAATTTATGATATGCACTTCCACAAGGTAGTCAATATGCTAATAAATACCTTTAAGTTGACATTTTCACCACACATCTCGTGACAATATCACAAGAAATAAGAACAACCCTAAAACGCAATTATGTTAAATTGTACTTCAAAATTGCAAGTTCTTGCCAAATTTTATGAAGTTTCATCGTAAGTTCCCTGACTTTTATTTATAATTTTATTGAAAAGTAAATATGTTTCAATCAGATAATACCCCCATATCCTTACAACATTTTTTGTGTTATATGCTGCCCCTGCACGTTGACTATCCCGCATTTCACTTGTGCTATCAGTGATTGCCTGTCATTTGGCGCATACAGTTTAAGACAGAATTTAAAATATGATAAAATTAAACAACTAATAAAAATAATTTTATGAAAATTAAAACGCGCTATTTTATCAATTTTAATTGTTAGGGTTACTACATCAATATCTAAGATGGCCAGCGAGGCGGTCAAGGTAATTGTTCGGTGCAGGCCTCTCAATCAAAGAGAGAAGGACCTTAACAGCAAGGTAAGGGAATGAAATGGCTCTTCGAATAAAATAGCACTTATTTTGACATAAAAGTAAACCAAATGTTCATTTATTTCAGGTTGTCGTTACGATGGACAACGGTCACGACGTGTCCATCGTAAATCCACACGACAGCAGCGCTCCACCAAAAACTTTCAGGTTCGACGGCGCTTACTTTATGAATTCAACGACAGAACAAATTTACAACGATATTACTTACGAACTGGTGGAGGTATGCGTAATGATTAACTATCTAGTGAGGTTTTTGAAAACAGCAATTGATTTCTTATGAGATATTAGAAGCCGGGAACAAACAATTGTTGCCGAATTTCAAGCAAACGTTCTTTATCATAAAAATTAAGTAGAATCGTTTTTATTTTCAAAATACAAAAGTAAAATTTAATGAAATATGTACTTGATTTTTCTTAAGCACTTAAAACTGTCAGAATTTTTTCAATTAAAGTCTCGACTGGGCCTACCCAATTAGCTCTCCCCCAATTTAAAATCACGCATATCATGTAAATGGATCTTGTTAACGTTTTCGGTTTGTAAAAACGAAATATATTTCAGGAAATTTAGAAAAAATAAAAATTACAGCTACTTTCAAAGAATATCCTAAGAAAATAATAACTAAAATAAAAAAAAAGAATATAATGCGATTTGTAGCAGTTGGGTCTCAATGTCGATTTCTAACCTGAAATGGCAATATATACAGTACATGCACATGGAAAATAGGACCATACTGGTACATGCATATACCATACCTGGGACATACTGTACTCTAAAAGAAAATCATTCAAGCTAATTAGAAATTTTTTTAACGATTTGCAAATGTGAAAATATATTTTATATGCTGAAACTTTTGCATTTAATAAACCCAAGTTTAATATTAATTTACTAGATAATTAGTCTAAAAAAACAGTATACGTTGCAAAGTTCCATGGGTATCATTCTACATGGGAAGTTTTTTTTCTGGACATTAACCTTGAGCCGTGGTAATTAAAAACGTTAACCGCAGATCAATACTGTCCCGATATCAACTAAATTCGATTATAGGTTTTTCCAGATGTAAACGGTTCGACATGGGTTGGACGTTTCAATTTGTTTTGGCAACCCGACATTTAGTTACTAAGGGCATTCACGACATATTCGCAGAGGCGGTTCCCTAACATTGACCCAATCCATTTTTATATCGCGTACAGTATAGACCTACATGTATCTTAATCAGGCAGAGGCTCGTGTTTTGCAAACATGACAAACATAAAAGGATCATCAGCTAAGCTCATTAAAATGAAATCCGGCTAAACGAGAACAAATTTTTAATTAATCACTAAATAGAGTACCCTAGGATGACTCCCTGGAGATTTTACGCACACGGATCAATTTCTCTTTAGTCTCTTTGGTTCTGACTGGCCTAATTCCAGACCATTTATGTCCTTTTAAGTCATGGCCTATTTTAACTGAATTGGATGGTACTTCGATGAATATTCACATAAATCTGGATTAGTTTCGGAACAATTCAGATAGCGTCAGCCATTAGTCATTAACAACCATGTTGCGTGTGATTATGGACAAACACTTGAACCGTTTTTATTTTTAGAATGGAATTTAAAATGGGAACCAGTGCAAGGTTTCTGAATAAATCGATTACGCCTCCGTGGCAAATTTTCTGAAAGTTTATATGCTAGACATATCGACTTAAATTATGAAATTTTGATATAAAACTCAATACTGTTAAAATATGACAATACAGTATGTTAAAAGATGCATGCTAACATCAATGAACTTAATAAAAAAAAACTAGACAAGATTGCCAGGTAGTTTGGTGCATTCTAATAATTTCAAATATATTTAAATATCATACTATGAACGTTTGTCTGAAATAATGGCAGACATAAAAGTGGTTCTCTTATTGTTCTCCTGTCAGAGTGTGATCGAGGGCTACAATGGTACCGTGTTTGCATATGGCCAGACCGGCTGCGGCAAATCGTTCAGCATGCAGGGGGTGTCGGAACCCGCCAGTCAGCGGGGGATCATTCCCAGGGCCTTCGAGCACATCTTCGAGGCCATCGCCACGTCCGAAGACGCAAAATTCCTGGTGCACGCGTCCTATCTGGAGATTTACAAGGAGGAAATCAGAGACCTCTTGGGCAAGGAAACCAAAAAGAAGCTGGAGCTCAAGCAGCATCCGGAAAAGGGAGCTTACATTCCAGGTGGGCGGATATTAAAAAATGCAATAGATTTTGAATGTCTGACCATTCCTCAGAGTGGTTTTCATGCAAAATTCCCATACTGTCGACAGATTTGTCGCTTCATCCCGTGCATGATGTGAAAGAGTGCGAACGGATCATGGAGCGCGGATGGAGGAACCGTTCCGTCGGATCTACCTTGATGAACGCAGATTCCTCCAGGAGTCATTCGATATTCACCGTCTCCGTTGAGAAGATGAAAACGAACGATGGCGAGGGTGAAGATTCGCCGATAAAAAGAGGAAAACTGAACCTGGTGGATCTGGCTGGCAGTGAGAGGCAGGCTAAAACGGGTGAGGAACAAGACTTCACCTGATCAGAAGTGAAATCTCAACGCTAAAGACTAACTAAGATTCGTGTTCGGATTGTAATTTCAACAGGTTGTACCGGAGACAGGCTGAAAGAGGCCACCAAAATCAACCTTTCCTTATCGGCTCTTGGGAATGTGATTTCAGCCTTGGTGGATGGGAAAAGCAGCCATATACCTTACAGAGATTCGAAACTGACGAGGCTATTAGAGGTTGGGTTTTTAAATTTTACTTTCCAATAATTATTTAATAGCAGTGTGAAAGGCAACTTCGTTTTCGACAGAAAATCAACTATTTTCGAATACTGTCTGTAATATTGTCTTCTTTCTGATGGGTAAAAACTCACAGTCATTCAAAGAGTAGACGCTTGAAAAGAAAAAAATTGGAAATAACTTGACTAAATCTTTTTATATTCATTTTGATAGGTTAGATTTTGAAAACATTGAACTAAACATCACAAATAAAGATCACATCGTTGTCGAAAGTAATATCATTTTAGTTGACACGGTTGTTCGAGATGGGACTATAAAGTTTAAAAAAAAATGTCGTTTTAAATATTTTTCTCAAAACTTTACAGTAAGGTCAAATTAAAATTTTCTAGTAATATCACATAAATTCTCGTAAACTGCAGTTGTAGCCAAGCACAAATAGAACGAGACCAGGGCAGTTTAAAAACTGCAGTCATAAAAAAAAACGTAACAACAACCAAATTATATTCAAATTAGGACTCCTTGGGAGGTAACACGAAAACCTTGATGGTGGCCTGCTTATCGCCCGCAGACAACAATTACGAGGAATCCCTAAGTACGTTACGGTATGCTAATCGTGCCAAAAACATTCAAAATAAACCTAAAGTAAATGAGGATCCCAAAGACGCTCTTCTGAGGGAATATCAGGAGGAGATCAACAGGTTAAAGGCAATGTTGGCCGGGCAGGAAATGAAAGAGGAAAACGGGAATTTAATTATTGGCAACAATAATGAAGGAAAGATCAGCATGCTGCCGGACAGCAATGAGGAAGTTAGAAGCGTTCCCCAGGAGGTCCCACCCCCCTCAGCCAATTGGAGTGAAGCTGCCATCGAGGAAGAAAGGCAACGTTTAAAAATGGTGAGACCCATGGCCATACATGTACAAGCTTAACTTGTTCCATATTACGTAATCCGTCTTCCTAAATAAAAAATCTATTCATTTCCGGAAGGAATACGAACAAATGATGCAAGATCTGCGTCAAAAATATGCTGAAGAGAAAAAGAGCAACGCGAAGCTTCAAGAAGACGTTCAGCGTCTTAAGCAGCAATACGAAGAAGAAGTGCAAAATCTAAATGCACAATCGAAAAACGGTCAAGGGAAACACGTGGCAGTAACAGTAAGCCAACAAGAGTAGGCAGTATTTCTGGAAAAGAATAACTGCATCGTTGCTAATTTCGTTATTTACTAACAGACATCAACGGCAGAAGCTATGACCGACGGAAGTATTGGGCAGGAAGAAATCTTGGATGCCAAACCGCAGATGAACTTAGACGATGCACTTAAAAGGTTCGCAGAACTCTTGAATATCTAGCACGGCACTATACTGTAGACAGGCCGTAGTCCTATCATATCCAAAGTTTCTTGTAAGCAGATATCATATTAAAGTTGACTTACTGACATCTTTAGGTTACAAGAGTTGGAAGAACAAATGGTTGGAGGAGAAAAGGCTAATGATAAAGAATTGAAAGAAAAGAGGATGAAAAAGAAGAAAGCAGCCGAGAAACGACTACGAGTGTTGGCTGGTAGGTAATATGACATTATTTACTCAGGGTACTTAATTACGTAAGTAATCGTGATGATTTTAGATGCATTGCATCAAGTGGACGAAGACGATAAAGCTATGCTCATGGTGTATGATAATATCCAAGAGGAACTTAAGGCCAAAACGGAATTGCTCAAAAAGGAAAAACAGCGCGTAAGTAACGTAAGGGCAATTCAAATCACTTAGATTTAGAAGTCGATAAAAACGATTACAAACTTGGTTCGCTTCTATTATTTACTGTTTGAAATTTACTCCAGTTATCATAAAATCATTAATTATCAGCAATGCTCTGATCCAAAGTCTGTCAAATTTATTATGAAATCAAAATCTTTTCATCGTTAACTATCATGTGCTTGTGTACATGTATTTTATTTACAAATACATTTCTAAACGCGTAAATATACTGGACAATTTTAATTTAATGCGTTCAATCTAAAGTATTATTTAAATGTATTTCTAGAACTTAGTTTGCGAAATAAGCACGAATAACGATGTTCGATTTTAAAAAGTGTTTAAAAGTACTCTTCCACATGAAACTAAACATTTTGAAATGCATGTGTAGTTTATAAATAAAACGACACATTTTTAATCGTCAGATTTTAAGTACTAACGAAATGTATTTCTTCAATAAGTAAGAAATGTTTTTCTCATAATGACCATTTCTTGAGCAACGATACAATAGTTCGTAAAACGTTTAGTGCTACTCTGGCATTTGCATCATTAGACATAAACTAAGAAAACTTGCAAGATCCACCCCAAACAGAAACAGATACTGAAATTGTAGATTTGTTAGTCTTGAAATAAGGCACACGTAGACCTGTAAACGTTTTTGAACCGAAAAGAAACTTCCGCCTTTTTAAATATTTTTGTATTAAATTTTGCTACTTAAGTTGAATAGGACAAAAATTATGAAATATTATTTCTACGACTCTAGGTCCGTGTGCTGGAACGAGAGATCAAGGATCTTCAAAGCGAATTCGAGTATGATCGAATGGACTATTTGGACACAATCCGAAGGCAGGACCAACAGATTAGGCTTTTGCAGCAAATTCTGGACAAAATCCAGCCATGCCTTAGACGGGATTGCAATTACAGTAATTTGGAAAGGGTCAAGGCCGAAAGCACGTGGGATGAGGACCACCAAAAATGGAAACTGCCCGATTTGATCATAGTGAAAACAAAATTGCCCCCTGCTGGGGTGCAGCCAGGTGCCAGAGCAATCACAAGATCTGCCCATTCGTTAAATGGGATTCCGCAACACGCTGATGATGAAAACGGCGAAGACAAATTTCTACAAGTATGTTAAATTTATATTTTATCTTGTATTCAAAAGAATAAAAAGGTAACTTTTGTATTGAAAATGGAGCTATTCACTCGCTCTTGATGAAGTGATTGATCACTCTTGATTAATGCGATCCTTAAATTTAACAGAAATTGGAAAGAGGGGAACAAGAAGACATTGCAGGAAAATATTTCAAGCCCAAAAGAGCCAAAGAACTGCTGCTGAAGGCGCAAGAAGAAGCGCAGAGGTTATCTCGTAAGTGATATTTTAAGTGTGGTCAAAACTCGTATATGTATACTGTAGTGCAAAACGATCCCTCCACTTATCTTGCATTTCCAGAAATTCTTGAGTTCAAGCGTTTTTACAACGATCTTTATGAAAAAGGTCTGTGATTTCTTATTGTACTAAAATGTATACCAAATTCTGCTTCAACCAAAACAAGAAAAAACACCATCATACAAACATTCCTCATTTGTGATACCATTGAAATCTTAAGTTTATTGCTCATCAAACTAAAAAAAACCATTTAAAGGCTACACGGCCTAACACTGTTGCTCTTAGTGATTGCCCTTTTACATCATGAGTCAAGCGCAACTGACTTGAGATCGCAGATATTCTTGCGAGACTAAAATCGCCGGACTACGTTGCGTTCGGTCAAATCACGTGAAGCAACTTTGATGTCAATTCTTAAGCTAAAGCAAAATGTTGATGCATTCTGTGTTTGTTGCAGTATGTTGACAGAGAAGCGAAATTTTATGAAATTTTGTCGGGCAACAAAATCACCGAATCACTCAAAATGCCGTTGTAAAAACGCAAAAATTTTAGAGCATGACCACTTAACTGATTACCACATTTCACATCGATTCCCAATGGATATTATATGCAAAACACAGCGAAGAGTCGCCATACTTCATGAAGCTTGCATGTTCTTGTTCAATTCCGGGAATATTTGGGTTCCCGTTCCCCCATTGGTTTTATCGTAAAAAAATCTCAACACCTGAATACGCTTCTTGTTTTCAATTACAGACATGAAAAGCAGCATAATAAATAATAACAACAACAACAATTACTTGTACAGCGCATCCATACCACGGGATGGTCCGTATTTCATGACATCGTCCCAGACAGGTAACACCCCCTTAACTAACGGGAGCAGCGCAAACAGCGTCCCTAATGGCAGTTATTCTGGACCAGCAAGTCCAGAACTCACAATTCGCAAGCCAATGAGACTGGAGGCTCTCCCATTGGTGGGGGACATGAGCAAAAGGAGCAAAAGGAAGAAAAATGGATTCGTTACCACTACTTACGGTTAAACCAATTTGATACCGTACTAAACTGAAATGCTCAAAATAAAATGTTTGTTAGTAAATATGGTGTTGGCATAACCCATACGAGTGCGTTGTCCACCAGGTAGGGATCGTGCAATGCGTCAACGAAATAATTTCCCCTATTTCAGCAAGATTTCATACATGACTTGCACGAGATAACAGGCATTATTTTTGCATACAATGTCGTGCTTCGCCTGGTGAGCAAACAAACACTTGTCAGCCGTCCAAAACTGAGAAACTATTGAATTCGGCCTTCACTTTATCCAACGACACGTTAATTCTCCAGTAAACAGTTGTATGCTTTTTCACATATTGTTAATAATACTCGCAATATTTGTAGCCCAATTGCTACAAGGCCAAATTCGTTTGCAGATTTCCCAATCAAGTGATGTGTTCTCGTGCCTTACAACTTCAATCGATCTGTTTCAGGTATACATATATTCTGTGTATATTAAATCATTTAAACAAATTGTACATTTCAGATACTGTTTTATTACCACTGAAAAGATTTTATGCAAATATGATGTGATGTGGCAATTAAGATTAAAGTTATTTTCTTACCACCTGATATGCTGTCTGTTAACCTGTTCTGAAATTTATATTTTTTTCATTCTCTTCAAGATGGTAAGTGCTCATTAATTTGCATTGGATCACACGCGCCATTGACTTTATTATATTTTCGTAATCATAATAATGCAAATTCCAACATCGAGTTCGAATCTACGGACATCATGCATGGTCCATCTTTGGTCTAAGGTCTTTGTAAACAATCGTGACTACGGTGCTATGCCCATCTGGCAGATTTCTTAATTACATTATGTTTTTATTAGTTAGTTGTTTGTCAGTTTATTGATAAAGTATCCATTTAAGATTAATGCAATGATTTTTGAATCGGTAATAGACATGGGAAAACGGTCGTACCCGATTTAAAGAGAACTGTTAATGAAGTCAACGTGATTTTGAAATTCTGAAATATACAGGGTGGTCCAGAAGTAAAAGTTATGGAGGGATTGTGTATTGCAGCGAAGTTTTGTTTCGGGGCAAAATACTATTCTTGCATGTACAGTGTATGTGTTTCTTACTGGAACATATTTCAACATAAAATGTTGGAAAAATTTAAAGTCACATTATCTGTGAGAACAGCTTGCATGCTCTTTGACCTGATGTTATATCATGTTGTAGGGCTGCACTGCAGTGAATTTGTATCGGCGGCGTTTCCCTCTGCAAAGATGAACTATATTACGTACAATGCAAAAGTTTCCAATAGGAAACAAATTGAGCCATTCATGTAACTATAAAGATAAATGAGGGCTGTACATATATATATACATATAGGTATAAATTTTGTACAATGCTGATACTGTATGCAAGTGATCATGAATCTGTACATGTACCTGTCATGTGTTCAACACCACTACATGGACGTATTACAGTACATTTTAAGTGAAACAAATGTCTTATTTTAATTTCAGGGTAAAATAAACTAAATTGGTTTTGGAATATTTCATCTGTCAAGTCAATTACATCCCCTTCATCTTGTCAGTTACTGCCCCAAATCCAAACGAATAACCGCAATACACAAAGGCTTCACTGCAATACACGATCCGAAGCCACGACTTCTAGACCACCCTGTACACAGTCAGTATACATTTAAAGCAAATAGCTATTTTAATATGAGGAAAACTATTTTTTGCAAAAGCAAAAGAATACAACCATCTCATTAATAGAAAAAAGTTAATCGAATGCAAATTTAGTGCGAATAAAACGCATCGACAGACCATCTTAAAAAAAAATTCTGAATAAATATTACTCTGACTTAAGGATAATACGGAAAATATTATTTCACAAATCCCATAGCTCTAAATGACAGCATTCTGATCACTTGACATAGAAATTATTACCAGATCTAAGCATAACATTTTTTTAAAATATTTATTGTGTATTATGCAGCATTACAACGATTAAAATCTCAAGCTTACTTATTGGAGATTAAACTTAATTGAAACGTTCATTGGTTAAAGCACCAAACCAAGTAAGTATCATGTCAATTCAAAATTGCTAATTCTTAATTGCACGAGGAAAGCTTGGAATCGTCATATAAATTACTCAATGAATAAAATTGAAAAAAAAATGTAATAACTGATAATTTAAAAACATTACAGTTTTTAAGACAAGCCGTTATAGATAGCAAAACAATACTTTTAGTTTGGAGCTCTGTCTTCAATTACAATCATTATTAATAGAGCATTGCATATTTTTCATAAACCTATTCATTATATACCATATCTTAAGACTAGCGTTCAGGTAAAAATTCCAGAAATACCCTGATTATGGTTTCGGACACACATGTAGATAAATTATATCTACAACTCATTTCATTGGGTAATATAATGTTGATAAACGTTATAATATGCATGTAATATATTAATGCAGCCTTTTACTTTCTCTGTTCAATTCAACGGTTAAGAAAACTGCTCAAAGTTGTACCTAAATATAATATTTACAATCACAAACCGACAAGTCCCAAAATGACAAAATGGTGAAATAACTGTTACATTTTCTAAAGATTTTCCACAAAAAAATAGGCCAAATCTCAGATGCCATCTATCTACTCGTTTTCCTCCCTAACTCAAATACTTGAAAAAAACTGACTAGGAGAATTGACGTTACTGGCAAAGATGGACAGCAAAAGAAAGAAAGATGGTTAACATCAAAGAAACGTGAAAAGAATTTAGAATTGTATTTGTATTACTTTCACTGCTCATGCATCCGATTCATTACAACATTCAAACCATACTCAATAGGTTCTAAATTAACTGTCGTTTGTTCAAATATATTTTGATAAGGCGTTCATTTCTCTTACTATGGAGGAGGTGGGGGTGGAGAAGGGATACCTGATTTCTTTTTCTGCATGCGCCCATTTGAAGAACTTGGTTTGCTGTCATCTTCGCTTTCTGTAAAATAGTTTCGTTAAAATAAGATAAAAAAAAACACGGTTCACGAGCAAGCGCGAGAAAAACCTTACCATCTGAGCTTTCTAAGAAGCTATTTTTCACAGGAGGGAAAAAAAGAGGAGAGGCAGGCTTTTGACTGATTGGCCTTTCATCTTTTTCTTTGTGTTTTTCTTCCTTTTCTTTGGTTTTTTCATCCTTTACTTTATTTAATTCGGGACCATTCGTCATTTTTTCTTCTTTTTCAACGGTCACGATTGCTGCAATTTCTGCTTCTTCTATAGCTTCTTCCACCTTCCTGAAACGTCTGTTCAGAATCTTGTCCAACTCTTTGAATTTCCTGGTGCAATACTAACCCAAGTGAAGAGAAAATGTTGTATTTCCCATGTATCATTATATTTACAAATGATACATGTTTTTTAACTTTTTAACTGGGTAGGAAACCTATTGTATGTTTCAAGACGGGGCCTTAGTGATTTATTTTTTTGAAATTCTTTCTAAAATAATTTGAGATGACGAAGGTAAATAACTTCAATTGGAAAATGCACATTTTTAAATTTAACACGGGTTAAAGTAATAATTTCAGAATTTAGACATTGATAACTAAAGGCGCTTTATGAAATTAAACTGAACATTTTATTAGTTATTTACCTTCGTTATTAACAAACAAATTGTCACAAATATTTAATTTTATGCAGATTATAGAAAATATGCCATTAAGACACCTTCTTGATGGGAACTTTTGAAATGCGCTCATTAGGTCTAGCAATGATTGGCAAAGTGAAGTTCATTTATGACCATAATTTTGCAAACATTTCTCACAACCTTATCTAAAATTGGTCAAGAGCCAATCCATGAACGTATTTCAATACTACTAATCCTAATTCCTTAATTGTAAAATAATATCAATTAGTCAAAACATTTACTAACCCCACTATTGCTTTTTTGCAATTCCAACTGACTGTTTAATCTCTTTCCTTCTTCCTTGCCACAATATTTTCCCAACTGTTCTTTGGTTAAATGGAACATCTGATAGCCATCCATACCGGAAAGAATCTTCTGGATGCTATAAGTTTAATGTTATATGCGTATTGCTTAACCGCACATTTCCAGTTTTATGAATAAGAAAAATTGAACGTACCTTGAATCGAATTCTTTAACCTGCAGAAAAACTTGAACATCATGCTCTGTAGAAAATTCATTGATTTCCATTGGAGGAAGTTTATATGCGTTAAGATTCCTTTTTCTCTGGTTGAAGTCATTTTTACGGATAGTGTTTTGAATTTCCCTATGAAGCTTATCACTTGCTGCAATGTTTGTAAAATATTATTAGGGCTGGAATTGGATTGTCCCATCAGTTACAACAATCAAAGGCTCACATATGGTGAAAAATTAATAGAAATACCGAAAAATCAATATATTTACACTCAAAAGAAACAAAATTCCCCAGCAACTAAAAATGTTTGAATGGATTAAAAATTATATGCCTAATATCCTTGAAGATTTTCCTGAAATCCCACTTCTTCCTCGAAAAAGCTGAATTATTATATTAAGTGAATTTAATTTGGTTTGATTAAAATAGTCACATTTACAAAAATTCCCAATTTTTCTGTTTTTATAGTATTCAAAGCTTTTCTTGTTTTCAACAACATATGAACGTTTCAAAAGCCATAATAATCAATCCCCTAATTATTAATGAAAGAAAGGGATTTAAAAAGTATCAACATACTTTCTGGATCTAACTGTGGTGGTTTCGACTTCGGCTTAGGTGGCGGAGATGGTGGTGGCTCTATCTCCACTGGCATTTCCACTTTGACAACTTCCTCTACTACATGGAACATGGAAATTTTCACTTTTCATAATATTTAGTTTGAAAATGACCATTTAAGCTACTGCGGCGAAAGAGACTACCAAATGAGCAAATGAGGAGCGACACTGGACTAATGAAGCAGCAGACAGTACACTACAGGCTGAATACAGTATTTATTGAACTGCTGTACAGTAAAAGAGCAGAAGAAAATCAACAACAACAAGAACAAGTTCACTATAACAAAGTTCACAAACATATCTCAAATGACAAATGGTGGTAACGATTGACCAAACGAAAACGAAGCAGATTAATGGCTTTCACGGAGAAACTGGCTGCTTTGAAATGCTTCGCAGCAGTCATAAACACACAACTGGAATCGAGCTTCTTAGGCCACAATAAGGCGCATTTCAAAATATTTAGTTAAAAATATATAATATGTATATATAGATATTAAAAAGGCTTATTTATAAATGGAATGTATGCAGCTGCGTATCCACAATCGATTGGGAAGGGAATCTATGCAAAGGGAAGGACGAGCAGAAATGGTCTTAGTCGGCATATAATGCACTCCAAAAATTGGGAAATATATTTTTGTCAATAT
The DNA here is from genome assembly GCA_034697705.1 of Ommatoiulus sabulosus. NCBI lineage: Eukaryota > Metazoa > Arthropoda > Diplopoda > Julida > Julidae > Ommatoiulus > Ommatoiulus sabulosus. The sequence continues at coordinate 17,818 of JAQGAO010002757.1, forward strand.
AAACCATATATTGTCAAAGCTTAGCAGTTCTTATTTAATTAGAATTACTGGTATATACACATGTTCATCGTTAAGTAATTGTTTTCTTTCAAAACTTGTACAATCAACAGAATTGACCGATTCCTAAACACGACCCAGAGATTTGGTTATGGATTTTGATCAGATTCTTATGTGTGTCCCAACTTTTGTAGTAGCACCTATACTAACTTAATAAAGGTATCCTTACTTTTAAAACTACAGTCAGATAATCTTGTATATATGTGCGCGATAATCATTTATCTAAATATATACACATAAGACGATTGCACATGGATAATTGAATTAATGGGGGGAAAGACCAGATTAACGTTAGTAATATAAAGACATGTCTTGAGGGACTACGGCCGAGTCAAGGATAAAGGTGAATCAAAACCCTGCACAGGGTCAAATGATGCTAGAGGGTTGAGTATAGTCAAAGTGATCCTCAATGAGTCATTGAATCAGAATGATGCAACAGAAAAAAAATTGAGCTTTTTGATCACAAATTAAGTGGGCATATTCTAACAAACATTTCCACTGCATGATGAACTAAAATTTCCCAGTATTCACCCGCATAAACCAAAACTGGCTATTTAAGCTCCATATAACCTTTTATGACGCGCTCAGATATTTTAACAGTTAATTAACGTTGATATGTTTACAGTTTGATAAGTTGTGCTGTTAACAAACACTTGTGTGTGAGTTTCATAAAGTCCATCCATGAAACTGCTAAACTACAACAATGGTAATGCACTAAGGGGACTCAGCCCCTACTGGCATGATTAAAGTTAGATATTTATTATTCGGTTTAAGATTGGGATTGTGAGTGTTCTTTGAACTGTTGTAACTG
>JAQGAO010002758.1:0-18681 GCA_034697705.1 Ommatoiulus sabulosus
CAAATGCATTTAAGTATATACTGTTTATATAATGCAAGCAATGCATTTCAAAAACATTATACAAATTGTCTTTGTAATACGTGTACATGTATATTTTGATCATAGGTTATGCAAATACATTTATAAAACCACACCACAAATGTGTGTTTTGTTTAATAATTTAAGATATATTTCAAAATGTATTATTTTTGTTAACGTTGCAAAATTTACCCCATAAGATAATCCACGATGAATTTTAAAAGACATTTGAATATTTTGGAAATGTATTTTAAATGTTATTAAAAATAATCGTATTAAATACAAACTTATTAATGTATTTTGAGGATTTTTTAAAATAGTTTTTCATTTATTTATCAAAATATATTTAAACATTCATACATAAGATATTTAGAAATAACTTGAATGTTCCAATCTATACATATTTCAAATAACTTGTGAATTACGCTTTTATTTCATGCTTACCCTATGGCGTCCTTGCTGTGAAACCCTTAGTTCTTACCCAAAAATTGTTCGCACTTTTGCAGTGCCAGTTTACATGATATTTTAGGCGTGTATTGGGATAGTATTCTTTAGAAATTGCTCATGTAATATTGCATGTAAACTTAATTGTAATTGTATTTTTGGATTTATGCAGAATAAACTTGAAGAATGGCACATGGGTGCCGAAACGTCGTTTCTGATTAAACGTATATATGGTCGTGTCTACTCCTTTATTAATTAACAACAATTTGAATTTAAAACAAAATTAAATTATATTTTCTTAAGAGGTAATCGTAATTTCGCTTAACAAAACCTTTCTTTGTTGATTAAAATCAACCATTGATTTAATCTTTACAAAAGATAAGTTTAAAACTTAAAAAGTTTCGATTTAACATCAAAAATTCGTAATTAAATCTCAATACCCGAGATAGGTAATTCATCAGGGGAATTCTGACTTGACTAATATTTTTGTATATCGATTTGGCTTAACTTGTTACATTAATATTATTCACAATTTTAATTCTTCAATTTTATCTTATCAACTCGAATGATTCAATTTTTATAAATTTATTTTCTACGAAATTCACACGTTTTTGCTGTATACGGGTTATCCAGGTAGTACTTCGCAACATTGTCTGTTACTTTTTTAAACAATTATGTTTTTTAAAAGCTACTGTACCTTCACGGAGATGTTAATTCGAACTTAATTTAACAAAAGTCACTGAAATTGTTTAAATTGAATCGCCCCAATAAAAAACCCAACCCCAAAGTGAATTATTCTCTTCGTCGAGCATCTTTTTTAGATCGGATAATTTGTGCAACTTCATTCGCTTTCGCTTTTCTATTAGAGACACTTCATTGATGAATCTCCAATTTCTTCTTTTTCATTCACTAAAATTTGAACCGTTTTTTTTTTCACCGAGTTTTAACTCTGACAAATTACTTAGTTTCGCCATTGAAAAAACGATCCGGTGAATCCCATGCCAAAAATAACTATTTATGAATGCGTTCGCTTTTGGAGAAATAAAAAAATCTAAAGTTGGTATTAAGGAGGAGGATGGATTGTAAAAAGCTAAAAAAAGAAGAGGAGACCATTGAGCACCGAATTTTTTATGCAAAAAAATGCTTTTTCCCACGGATTGCTCTTACATTGTCCAAACCCGACGCGAGTAGGCTAGGCATTTTCGATGAAAAAAAAAATAAAGAAACGGCAAAAATGTTTGCAAAAAATTTCCATCTTATGAGGGGGTATCTGAGCTCAAACCCATGCTGAAGTAGGCTTATGTAAAGTTCACTGATTTTTTTATTTTTTCCTAAATCCAGAATTTTAAACATAAATTTTACATGCAGTCACTGCCCTGTACTTTTAAGTTTTTTTTTATATATTTGAAAGTTTTGAAATACCTATCATGGATGAGAGTTTTAGTCACTGCTATGAATGATTCGAGCACCTTTAACCTTAACCTATAATAAAAATGCTTTAAATGCTTTTTTTGGATTAATATCCAAATGTATTGGAAATTACCTGATACAAAGATGAGCATACACTGTAAAATAGTCATTATCACAAAGTTTGAAATTGATAACATTTTCTGACACGTCTATGTGCACATGCATGTCATGTATATATTGTGCGAGATAATTTCGAGTTTTGGGATAGTTAAGCTACTATACCCCGGACATGTTAGCCGAGTAGATCTGTTTCTATTTTATTTAACGACGCTCGAGGCAATTACGATTATAATTTGGAATTTATTAGCTTTATGCCCGCACGCTTGTTAGATGGTCTATAAACCAATTAGGCCTACTATTAAGGGACGCGCTAATTTCGATTAAGTCAAATTGGCAAAACACGCGTTAAACATAAACTTTAATTGCACACGCCGGCAATCTATTAACCTTTATTTTGAGGTCAAACAAACAAAATGGACGACTTTTTTAATTCGCGAATGATGAAGACGTCCTTGCCCTATAATCAAAAAATAATGGATTTCTGTTTTGCTGATGAAAACGCCAATGGGATAGACGTGATGAGGACTAGATTCGATTAATTTTACTTTATAGTAGACAAATGTCGTGTCTTGTTTTTAGATAATGCAGTCGCTTGGGTGGAAACTACCTATGTTATGGTATGTCCAGATAACGCCCGGTGGCGCTTCACCACGTTTTTAAACGATCCCGCCGCGCCGTTATCTCTTTACTTCACACGTTTTCATTATTTGAACTCGCTTTATACGAATTTCAGATATTACGGATCCATTTCCAGTCCCCGCCCTATATATAGGGTATGGACGAATAATGTTAATTTATTCGTTTAAGACGAATTCCGAATTCGGATATTACACATTTCCGGCTTAATGAATTTTTGACTTAATTCCTGAGCATTTGCGCTATACCGGGTGTTTCATTTATCATGATCTGTCCAATATCTTTTAAAATTAAACGGTAAGTCGGAAAAGTTACCAGAATACAAGATTAATATCATCAAATCAACATGTTTTTCAAATGCAAATTCAAATGCAGATTATGAATCTGTGCTTAAAACACAATAAGTTTTGTCTAAAATTTTTTTCGCATCATCTTAGATGTCACAGTAATCGATGAAACTGTATATATAAATGTTGAGAAATTTGCATCGTATGAATAAATGCTCCAAATAAAAGTGTAATTGAATTCGAAATGGGTTATTAAGTATGAAAAACCACCTTTTTGAGGGGGCAAAGGAAGTTTAACATTTTAAAAGAAAACTTTTTATTATAATGTTTGCTTGAACTACGTAAAACAAAACAAGATACAGTTTGTATTATCAGGTGGAGTGTTCAAGCTATGTTTTGTATAATTATTGCCCTTTTAAATTGAATTACACTGTTATTTCCGAAAAAATTTCATGTTATATGCAAATTTCTCAACATTTATACAGTTTCATCGATTACTGCTACATCTAAGATGTTGCGAAAAAATTGTTTTAGACAAATCTTATTGTGCTTTAAACGCAGATTCATAATATGCAAAAAATGGGGTCCCCATTTAACATTTCAAGGGGCCCCTCCACGGGGAGGGGGGAACCTTAATTCTTGCATAGTTTGAAAGGCAAGTTGATAATATTATAACCTTGTATTCTGATAACTTTTCCGTTTTACTGTTTATTTTAAAAGATATTGGATGGATCGTGATAAATGAAACACCCGGTATTTGTTATATGTTAAATATTAAAACCAATATGATAAAGATACGTTAAAACGGGGGAATTCCTCGAAAAAATTGCAGCACCTTCCCATCCCTATACTGTATACGTGGGGTATACAAGTACTGTATTCTGTACATGTTGGACCGGTTTTCATCAAAACTTTGATGAATACGGTTTAAACACATTTTAAGTCCCTTGAGATTCGTCTTAACGAGGTTCGACTGTAATGCATTTCTTCCTGTCTTTCTTTTCGTTAAAGGACTGTTCATAAATGAAGTAATACATTTCTTCACTGTTTATCGAATTGTTTCCACGTAGTTTGCCTCCGAAAATGTTGAGTGATTTTGTGTTAGGATACCCAAATAAGGAACAAAGGTTTTGTCACTAGCGGTACTCGAACAGACGAACCTTTATGAACGGCCCCTCAAAAGGACCGCCTCAAACGTGGTACGACCCCTCAAAAGGGATCAGTAGAATTGCTATGGCCGTTCATAAAGGTCGACATTGTAGTTTCGCTAAAATTTGTTCGTCTGTTTGAGTACCGCTAGTGACAAAACCTTTGTTCCTTATTTGGGTATATATTCTAACACAAAATCACTCAACATTTTCGGAGGAATGTCGATTTGACAGCTAACATACTAGTATGCTATATGGTGGAGGTTGGTATAGGCACCCTGTATATCAATTTGAAGCACTCTTAGCATAGCATCTGAAGAATGTAATTTTTGCTCCTAGAATCCACCATAAAACCGCAGCCGATGAATTATTCATGCCGCGTTTTATTTCTTTATTTTTTAATACGTATTTAAGCCAAATGAAGATGCGAATGTGATTTAAAAAGATTAATTATGAAATTGTAATTATTCCAACGTTACACGCCACAGATAAAAAAGCACGGTTGTAAATATAGGTAGGCCTACCCATTATGCCATAAATAAAAATAACTAGTTTAGACCAAAATTTAAAGCCTGGAATCGTGTTTTGGCGCCTCTTTCAATCCTATTATTTATTCTCTTTATCCCTCCTGACGTCTTTTTCGTTTAATGTCATTCAATTTTCAAGACTTTGTACACCACTTTTTTTCATTAACTTTCAACATTTTTATCTGTTTTTTTTTTGTTAATTTTTTTTTAAGTATAGCGCTCAAAATTATGCTAAATTAGGTAAATAAATCATGGAATCGTTTGAGCCTATAAAATTCGATAAAAGTAATTCTAACGTAAAATAAAATAGGAATTTTTTTAATGAAATAAACAGAAGCAGAATGATATGAGGACAACCGAATTTGTGTAACTTAAAATCTTTAAATAAGTGTTATTAGCGTTATAAGTGTTATTAGTGTTCCTTTGCGCACACAAAGGAAGCTTAGCCGAGCCATGCTCAGCTTACAAGAAGCGCGTATAAGCTTTCAAAATTGTTTGTAACATTCTTTTTTGGAAATCCGAAAGGAGATTTTTAAGACACTGTGGCACACGTCACTATTGGTCGAAAGTGTAGCCATAACACGATTGTATGCCGCCTATGTACCGTAAAAACGTGTCCTGCACAGGCTGCACTCATCATGAGATGCTAAAGCGCGTGTGGGAGGTTTTAAGCGGAATGTTTCACCTATAGCACAAGCTGCACAACGCATGCATTGACGCCACCAAGCACACTGACCATCACGCTGACATCATTGTGCGCCCCAAAACTGGAAACAAGAAGCTGAAAACAAGCACGAAAGAAGCTGAAAGAAGCACGTCGAAAGTAAGCATTCTTTGTGCTCGCACCCATAGCCCCACCTACAAACTTTTTATAATACATTGTACTTCAAATTCTTACGCTTATCTTATATTTTTTTTAAGAAATAAGTTTGACAGGAATCCAATTTGAAAGCGAAAGCGGCTTCATTCGATTAGGATTTTTACCAAAATTTGCACATTTCAAAAAATAGCAAACGTGATAATTTTAAATTTTATAAATAATAAAAAATCTCTCGTCAAAAGACGAATCGCACGAATCTTTCAAACTTTTTAATACTGAGGATATGACGTTGCTTTAAGGCGGTGCTACAACCCCTACCTGTAATATGATTGATGTAACATGACCTGTAATATTCAATATTTATTTAAACATGGCACTAAACAGAAGACAGCCAAATTGATAAAAATCGGGAATTTAACCCCTTACCTGTAATATGACCTTCAATATTCCAAATTGATTTAAAGATATCACAGAACACTGACACCGAAAAATGATATGAATCTAGAATTTAACCTCCTAAGATTGTAGTCTTTTAAAGCACCCAAAGTCCCCCAAAGCAGAAAGATGAATGCTGCTTTTCTCGTCTCAAGCTCATAAAATGGTTGTCTATCTCCATTTATTTTTTTATTTTTTTAAAAAAAAAAACTACAGAACACATACAATATGGGTGATTTAGAATGTAAAGTCAAGTGGAATTCTGAGCGGAGCGGCGTTCCCTATCACGCGCCATTTTGCCAAAATGTTTTCGTGTATGCATTAACAGCCAAAATAAGTTTGCCCCCTGTAGGTAGGCAATCACTGCTAGCTTCGCTATGCTGCAGGCAAGTGAACAAATGTTATTTAACGGGGTAAACAAGATCGAATGGATTTACCCTTTTCTGCCAAATTTCAAACGAACAAAATGTCCAATTGACGGTGAAAAATATTTTGTATTTCCGATGGAAGAAAATTCGGATCCCTATGGAAAATTCGGATCCCCGTTCAGCTCCTAGAGAATAACTGGCAAAAATGGATAAAACTGCAGGCAGTAAAACAAAACCCGTTAAATATATTAAAAGAAGAGGGTGACTGAAATGACGATTTTTAAATTCATAAGTTCTCACGAAAGGAGCTTTCGCGCTCGACATTTTTATGATTTGCGATTCGCGATATTTGGGACGGCGTAAAGGAGCATTTTGCTAAGGAAAAAGGGGAAAGAAAAAAATAAGTAAAATTAACCGTCTTCCAACCGTCCGCCCAATTAATTCGATGGGAAAACAAACACATGTTTGGGGAAATTTTCCTAGCGCGTCTACTCTCCATAATGAAGTATTTCTCAACAGGCCACGCTTCTTCATTTCCATAAATAAATAAACAAAACGAGTGAATTCAATCAAAATGATTGAAGAGACCAACTTAACAACAAATCTTTAAGATGAGAAGAAACGGATTTTCGAATCTGAACAAACGAATTGATTTTTTTCCTTCACTCGAGCGAATTAATAATTCAGAGTTTATGAGAAGCCGCCATCTTGCAGAGCCATATTCAAGCGCTTTAATTGATAAACCCGAGAGCATCACTATGAAGGTTATGAAATATTGCAACAATTCTATTATACTATGAAATGATTGGACGGTCTAAGGGCTTAAGCGTTGTGGAATCAACGCGAGGAGATTATTTAAATGAAAACTACTTATGATGAAAGCTATAGAACCAATGGAAAAACTGGAGAAAAAAATAAGTTATTTTACTTCACTCAACGTTGTGAAAAAATTCCTGAAGCTTCGGATGAACGAGATACTGTATATGAAAGTGCGTTGAAAGTTAAGCTATATTATACTTGTATATATAGGATTTCAGTTTTTCCTTTAATAGAAATAACTGATTGCAAATCTGGTTATTTCGCTGGTTGCAAAATAATGATTGGAAATTAACCTGGCTGCAAAAATTAATCTAAAATTGGTTGCAAACATAACTCATCACAAATCTATTTGCAAAAACTGATTGCCAATCTGGTTACATGCAAACCGGTTGCAAAAATTAATCTAAAATTAGTTGCAAACATGACTCATCACAAACCTGGTTGGAAAAACTGATTGCAAACCGATGGTCTTTTGTTTCAAACAGAAACAGTTAGCAAACAATTTGGTTTAGAATTTCGCCATTAGTTGTATGGTTAAAACAGTTTGCGCATAATTAATATGCCGTCTATTTTTTACATTTCATTGATATTCCAATGATGCAGACGTAAATAATTCGAAATCAAAGGCGAGATTTGAAATCGATCCATTTCATACAAGCACATTTCTTTACGTTCGATTTTTAATTCATTTCATATTATCATTAACGAAATACCAAGAAGCATTCATTTAATGACAATTGCAGAAATTCTTCAATGCTTTTCCTTTACGTTTTCGATTTTCAAGTCGTTTGCATGCAGCTCGTACATCCGAAACTGCAGATATTTTCTAGCAATGCTGAAAGCATGATGCAAAAAATCTGATTTTTATGCTCCTGCATGAACACCATTTTGATTTTTGTGACAGCATATTCTGGATTTTCTTGAAACACCCTGTAAATTTCCTGTCTCACCTCGAATACGTTTCTACACCAGCCCACATTTTTACAACACACAAAAAGCATGTAGTTTTTTTATTGGTTATTTTTCTTAGGCCTATTATTAATAATTTATAAGCTACGACATTTTCTGTTTTCCAAAGCAACTCATTTGTTTCATAATTTGTTTTTGGGGGGGATGTTGGCGTCCTCGTTCTCGCCCGTAATCCCCTTCAACCAACCCGCATGAATACTGCATGCATTTTTTGATTTATTCCCCAGGAATTCCAAACCTTCACTTATCGAATATATATTTGCCTTTAAACGGAAAAGTGCCACTGGAAAAATCTGCGGTTAATCCCTTCTGTACCGGCAGGGCAAAACGGAGCGCCCCCTGGCGGATGAAAGTTTACCCGAAAAAGCCAGCAGCGTGCTCCCATCAAAGGCGTCATCAACATCATCATCATTAGCAATTAAAAATGCGTATAAATATAGAGAAAAGATAAAAATCCTCAGATGTGAATTGCGCTGACGAAGCTGCTTCGACGCACGGAACGCCGATCTTGGAACGATAAAAAAAGACAGCGGAAATGAACACCACGAAGCGCCCCCTATTAACGAGGGCACGCGATCAGAAAAAAAAGGTTTAAAATTTTCGCTCAATCAAAGCAGTCTCATACTAATATCTGCAGTGTTAGAACATCTTATAAAGTCTCGTTATCTGCGATACGCCACCTAGTGGCCGTTTGCGAAGCCGTAATTGTGACTTCGCACGAAGAAAGGCACACGGCACTCAAAGGCTCAAGTTGGGGGGCCTTCATTTCTTAATATTGCACCGAATCAACCATTAGCGCGCAATGTGCATTCTTCTTTTAGCATTTCAGTTAAATAGGGCGTGAGCAGCGCCGTCTGCAGGTTTGGGGGGGATGAGGAATAATATAGAGGGTTGAATGTGGAAATTGCTTCAAATCGAAAGTATTTTCCAAATGGTCGGAGGGATGGAATTTTACAGCATGTATTATTTATAACAACAGTTTTTTTTTTTTTTGTTTTTCGAAATTTTGGATACAAAATTTACATGCACCGTTTCACACTGTATGCAAAATGGAAAAGGGCTACAAGAGCTGGCGTTATAATAAGAACATAAAAGTTCTTTCGAAAACAATTTCTGCAAAAATAAAGAAAAACTCCAGATTAAAGATTAACTCGGTTATATGGTTTAGATGTGCAATTTTTTTTTAATTTTCTCGGCTAATTTCTATTTCCAGTCGTCTCTAGCCACACAAAACAACAGAAATTCGTTGTGTGCAAGCCCACTAAATATGGGGTTCAAAAACACGTAGGGGGGAGGTGCTCAAAATGTTAGGGGAAAACTTGATGTTTGTTCCCTAGTGCAATGCATCGTAAATGCATGCAAATTCGGGTCAAAACTGTATACTGGATAAATTGGACAAAAACCTACTCATTTTTACGCGTTTTACAAACACCATAGCTATGCATTTATTTTATCAATTTTTTATGGTTTATGGGCGCCTTTTTGCTGCAGATAAGCCATTGCATGCAGCACGTTAGGTGCACGTAGCACGCCGCTAGAAGCGAGCACTTGGCAGGGGCCTTCCATGAATAACATTCTCAGAAATTCTATATATTGCATGCAACAATAATAATGAAGCTTTTTCCAAATAGGAATACATGTAAAGTACTTAGAGTTAACTTAAGAGTTATAGTGGTTTATACGAATGAAGCATCAGAATGCATGGTAAGAGGAAGTTAGCAGAATCATTCAAGAGTCGCTATCATGTAACATATTCTCATCAAATCATCCTTTGAAGGGCAGTTGTCTCTAGTTGATGAGCATTGCACCTCAATGCAATCAAAGTCACGTGATAATGGCATAATCCTGGTACGTGCAGGGCACATGATGGCCGAAGTTTCGTTTTTGCACTTAAAGACAACAGTGAAACTGGCCTACAGCAAAACTCAAACATATTGTAACCCCGATTCATAAGTAACACAACCCAAATATTATCCATTTCAGGTTTAAGACATTAAGTCAAGCTAAATAATATCTTTATTCAATAAAAAATGACACATCTTAACCACACTCTAAGAAATAATGGTGAAATTAGGTGTTTTGTAACATCCAAGGTATTTTCTTGCCTCTTTTGAGGTATATTGAGGTGTTTAAAAATATTTTGGTATTTACAAACACCTAATGGTATTTAAAGCTTCTAAAAAGGTGTTTTAAACAAAAAAAAAACGTTGAATATAGGTTCTTATAAATACCCTTAATGGGAAACCCAGGTAAAGGCCAAACTAGTGAGGCTCTCTGAAGTGATTCCAGTTAGCAGAGTGGTAGCGTGAGTTATCCAGAAATGGTAGGTCGCAGGATCAAATCCTGGTAAGTTTCCAGAATAAATTTGGAAATAAAACTATATACGGCACGTTATTATTATGTATGTTTCAATTTACATGTACACTAGTAGGTACACACTGAGGAAACCTTGGTGATGTAACTGGAAATGGTAAATTTTAGAAAAAAAAATAAACACCTTTTATGGTATTTTGGAACACCTCTTATGGTATTCTGGATGAGGTTTTCCATAAAACCCTATCTCAGAGGTTTTCCATTACTCCAAAAAAGGTGAAGTATTTGTGACAAGTCAAAAGGTTCTTTTTAAAACACTCCTTACCATGAAGAAAAAGCGCGTACAAATTTGATATGTCGGACGTGCTATAACAAAGGTTATACGAGGCTCTTGCATAAAATCGGAAATTCGTTCGGGTGAAGGCAAATTTGCGAAGTGCCGTCAAATTTTAAGACACACGGACAAGGGTTAATATGTTTTATTAACATCTTCTTTGCCAGAGTGCTCAACATGTTATATTTTTGCCATATTGTGAAATGTGTCTAACATTCCACAATAAAAACACTGTATAAAAACAGCATGCATCTGAAAAATTATAATTCTTATTTTGGAAAGTTATACAACCCAAAAACCATATTCTTCCTACTGTACAAGTTAAATTGTATCGGCCAATGTTTTTAATTTTGAACATTTCTTTTGGTTTTTGTAAACACAACCTTCATTGAAGTGTATATACATATATTATTTTATTCAACATGAAAAATAAACTCGTCCATGCATGTCTCTAGATTATCGAGATTGTGGATTCAAAGAAAATACATGTAGATGGCAAAATACAGTATTGTCAATGCAGTATAATGCCCTATAACTACATGAGCACTGATCTTTAATCAATATTTTGTCAAACTTATTTCATATGGCCAGATAGCAGGCATGTATTTTTCACTAAAGTGACTAGATGCCAATCACGTTAAATCGTTAGCCATTTAATACATTTTGCCATTGTCTAAAATTTGATCAGCTGGAAATAAATATTTTCATACAAATAATTTCTATATAAATTTTTAAATCATATTTTTACTTTTTCACCTACAGCTGTAGGTAGATAGAAATATATCCATATCTATAAAGAAGAGCTGTATGGGATTATTGTCAATGTGCCGCGACAACTTTTGAAACATTCACCTGATTTCTCCAAAAATTTCCAGGATGACTTATCCAAACCTCTGAATTTATCTAAGGGGGTTGACGCTCCCGAAAACATTACCCCACATCCAAGATCGGGTCTCCACTCCCAAATATGACCACCCCCTGCTCTGACTCCCAATATGGCCGCCCCTTTCCATTTCTCGCTTCACTAAAAATCGGCTGATAATGTACCCATAATGCATCGCTTAGAAATAGAATTGTGCGCCATCTGCTACTTTATCAAGTTGACAGATATTCTACGAATATGACGTTACTTCCTTTTTTTCTTAGATTTCAGTATAGTTTTGATTTAAGTGAGTAATCCTAAATACTCGATTAAATTCTGGTTTTCATATTTTGAATTGGCGCCCTTTTTAAGTATTTCTCAAACATTACGCCTATACCAGCATGCATGATGCAAAAAAAGATTTGGCGCGCCACCAAGTGGCCAAAATATTAACTGAAGTGGTGAGGAAGATTTTAGAAAACGACACATTCCCACCAGTTAAAAGCTATAGGAGCGTTTTCTCAATTGCTCTTAATCTTTGAAAAACCACATAATTTTATGTAGCGAAATTTATACTAATATGAATTAAACATACAGTTTTGAACAAAAAGTATTTCTGAAGAGAAAAATTGTGAAATGAATTGGGGGGGGGGGAGGAAGGGGGGGGGGATTTTTAACACGTCTTTACGTCTTTAATTCATTTGTTTTGCTGCGGTCGAACTTTAAATAATATTTTAAATCTATTGAAATAATTCTTTAAAGAGTCTAGCCACAATATTAGAGACGAATTTATCAAAATAGCATCGAGAAAATCAGAAAGGGTTCCCCCGAAAATTCATGTTTAATTTTCATGACTTTTCAAGGTTTTCAAACACATTTCCTTGAACAACGACACAATTGACATATGCTAATTTTAGACACGATTTTGCAATACCTGCACGGGACAAAATTACAGGGTTCTGACAAAGTCAAAGAACTGGTTTTCATGGTTAGCTCAGGGCCCATTTTTTGAGTAAAAATTCGCAAAAATTTTCACAATTTCCGAGGACAAATTTGCAAAATTTTTCACATTTTCCATGGACAAAATAGACTGCGAGGAGTGATTACCACTTATCCGGTCTTAAATACACGCAAAAGATGCACATGGGGCTTGTAAATAAGTGCCACACAGCCGTTTTTTTTCATTCAGGAGGTTTTCACTTATCATGCAGACAGACTTTATGTAACGCAGAAAACGTATTCAAAAATATCGGAGCATTGAAATGCTTGACATTTATCAGTTTTTTTTTCACTTATCGGGTTTCTACTTATCCGGATCTGACTGTATAGCGTAGGAAAAAAAAATCCGTTCTGAATGTTTCGATCGAATAAAACGTCTGATCGGATTAAGCGTGATAGAATTAACAGCAGGCTTTCGCTGTAAAATATTTCCGTCAATTTAAAAAAAATGAACGACGCTCGACTTTTATCTCCTATGACCAGTATTTTATTAAGCACCAAATCACATTACGTCGTGAATAATTTGCATCGAACTGAATTCGATTACAAGTCAATTTTAATTAAACACTTGCAATTTATTGTCTCCACCTTAAATTGACAAGACAGTGCCACTTGATCCCAGCACAACTCATTATTGAGACAAGCTAATCGTTGGGGAATGAAGTCGCCGTTGCATTGAAAGAAATGCTTGCAACTGCTCAAATCCCTCAGGTATTGTCCCTTTTTCAAGCACAGTCCTGAAATAGTTGAGTACAGTAACGGTTAATACGAATCACGTTGAATTTCTTCGTCAAAGACCAATAGGGTATTTTCACTACTTTTTTTGGCAGATTATCAAAACAGCTGCTTAGTTGCAACATGCAACTAAAATCTTTATAGTTTGTGAGAGATAATACATGAATAGGAAATAAATTCATCAATAAATAATAAAGAATAAGTAATTTAAGTTATATGCAGGCTACATTATAGACATGTTCAAAAAGTTCCGTTTTTTAAAATGTGAATTACGTGAAATCACACGTTATAATTTGTCAATTTTATATACATATAAAAGAAGTCTAATTACTTTCAGTTTACAATTTTTCTTTTTAAAAAGGCATGGTTAGTAAACTGCCCAGAACTATGCGCTTGACTTATCGAACATGCCTAAACTTGCCTGAAATTTGTTAACAATTTTTCCCTTGTATGACGGCCTTTAGGAAGGTTGCCTGATTGTGTTTTGACAAAAAAGATCATTTTCAAATAGTCTTATAGTCTGTAGCTTAAAGATACCTAGAAATGCTTTATATGTCATCAAACAATTCAACTTTTCCAGTCTAGTCTAGGCCTATACTCGTGTAGCAATCAATTACATAAACACTTAACGTCATGAAGCACCAGCCAATCAGAGAGCGTTTTGATGTTGAGGAAATGTGATGCATTTTTAGCAAGTTTTTTATGTTTTTAAGGCAATTAGTTATAGCATTTCAATATTTACCATATTTATAATTCTGACCACTAAAAATTTCCTTATGGTGATATAGTGAAATTACCCTATGCAAGGGTAGTGGGAGGAGGAGGGGGGACAGATTGGTCAAAAAGTTTAAAAATATTGTATTTTTGGTGTAAATTTGCAACAATTTTGCATATTTTTGTACTAATATATATGTACTTAATACTTTCTGTACCGATTTTGTTCAAACGTGTGTGGCAATTTTTATGCCAAAAATGTTTTTTTTTTTCAAATTTGCTTATTTGTTTTCAAAAATGTGCAGTTTTTTATTTGAAAATTAGATTATTTTATGTAAAAATTTGCGGTTTTTCACCTTTTTAAAATAATCGCGAATTGTCACAAACATGTATCTGAGCATTTTGTTAAATACAATTGTTCAAATTCGAGTATTTTATTTGAAAATTTGCAATTTTTTTTCAACACAGCGATTTTGAACATAATTTGCAGATTTGTGACAACTTGCACCGGTGGCGACACCGGTGGCGGAACCGCCTTCGGTTCCGGTTATGCAGTCCAAGCCGGATCGGTTGCCCATGTTTTCGGGCACAGAGGATGCCCATTTAATTATTTTTTCGTTCGAGAACGTGGTGCGCATGGAGCGCATCCCCGAACGGGACTGGGTCTTGCACATGGGCGCCCGATTGAAAGACTTGGCCAAGGATTGGCTGTTTACACAGGAGAAACGACAGACGGGCCTGGCCTGGCCGCAATTCCGAGCGGCGTTGTTGGAATATTTCCACAACCCTTCGGAGCGAGTTGAGCTTGTGGAGCAGCTCTCCGTGCGGAAGCAGGCCCCGGACGAGGCGCTGCGTGCCTATATGATGGCTGTGGAGGTTCTATGCTGCAAAATTAACCCGGAGATGCCAGACGATTTGGTGCAGATTTAAGTTTGCAAAGGGCTATTACGTTATTACCGGGATTGGCTGCGGGGGCGCTCGTATGCCTCCATGAGTGATTTACGACGGGCCTTGTGTGCCCTGGAACGTGGGTTTAAACTGTCCCTGGAAGAGGAGGCAGCTCTCTCTGAAGCGGGACCGACCTCGGCGGTGGCAAAGCCACCGAAGGCAGCAACGACCCCGACTTCCAAGAGTAAGGATGGGTCGTCGACGTCGTCGACCCGTTGGAATTTCTCGAAGATGCCGTGTTTCGGGTGTGGCCGCCTAGGGCATAAACGGGACGAATGCCCACTTCCGGCGGACCAGCAATTCCCGATGCCGGCCCAACGGGGGCCGAAACGTTCGGAGGAGCCACGAGGGCCTCCTCGGGACCCGGCTTCGACGGCGCCGGCTAAGTTGCTTCACAGTGAGGATGAGCTCTTAAATTTCCAATTATTGATTGGCAGTTGGGCCTGTTTTGCGACGTACGACACAGGCGCAGCCTTATCGGTGATGGCACGACCTGTTACGCTGGCATTGGGTCTCTCGGTGACCCCATTGTCTCCAGGAATGATACCAGCAATGGGTTCTGCTTCGGGCCACCCGGTACCGTTTACCGGGTTGGCGGAGGTCGAATTTTCTTTCTTGGGACGCACGTTCCACCATACCTTTCGGGTGGTGGATGAACCAGAGTCCATGGTACTGTTGGGTTGGGATTTTATTCGCCCGCGTCGCCTATTTGTCCTCCAGGGCCCGGATCTGGTGCTTTTTTTGGATTGCCCGCAGGAGGTTTATTCCTTTCGCCAAGCCCAGGGTCTGGATCCGGTAGGGCCCGCGCTCCCTTTGGACTTGTCGTCCGCTTTTGCGCCTGAAACACTGAACGAGCCCGCTCCGGCCCTGGTGGCTCGGGTGGCATCGTATCCCCTTATGCTGTCGGCTCCCGTGTCGCTTCCTCCTTGCTCGGTGTTGCAGGTGGCCTGTGTGGTTCCGAAGAACCTCCTGGTGGGGGAACGGGTGTTGGTGTTTCCTTCTGCCAGGTGGGGTTTTGATGTCCGCCCTGCGTATGGGCTGTTCTTGTCGTCGGCTAGTCGCCTTTGTCGTGTTGAGGTCGCAAATCTGTCAGCAGCTACCGTCCCCTTATCGGCGGGTAAGCTTGTGGCGCTAGCAGCGCCTCTGGAGTCTGATACTGTGGTTCTCCCAGTTACGTCGGCGGCGGGTGACGTTGACAGACAGCCGCCGCCGGATGACACGGAGCACTTCCGTGAGGCTTTAAATGTCTCTTTTTCATTGACCCCGGCTCAGCGGGCCCAGTTGGATGAGTTGTTATTGGAATTTCGGGATATTTTTGCCCTCTCCTCGGCGGAATTCCAATTGAGCACCCTCCCAGCCCATACTATTGACACGCAAGGGGCACGGCCGATTTATCAGACCCCATGCCGTATGTACCCGGCGGTTCGGGAAATTAGTCGTCAGGAAGTCGCAGAAATGCTTCAAAACAAAATTATTGTTCCTAGTAAGAGCCCGTATGCGAGCCCAGTGGTCATCGTCCGGAAAAAGGACGGATCATACCGCTTCTGCATTGACTATCGCCGGCTCAATGCGCAGACCCGTGTCGATAGTTATCCGATCCCCCGGATTGATGACGCCCTGGACTCGCTGCACGGGGCTAAGTAGTTCGCCACGCTCGATCTAATGTCGGGCTATTGGCAATTGCCGATGGCCGATGCCGACATGGAGAAGACCGCTTTCTCATGTTTGGAGGGGCATTTCCAGTTCCTCCGTATGCCTTTGGGGCTTTGCAATGCTCATCGGTTGCCCCGGCGCGCCCCCTACAATTTTTGGGATATATAAGCTGGGTCAAGCGCGGATCGCGCGCTCTCCCCCTCTCGAGGTCTTCGCGGTTGGGACCATGCTCGCGCGTGCGAGCTAATTGTTTGGCTTTGTTTTGTTCGCGACACCACGGGTGTTTTCTCTTTGTAAGTGTTTGGGGAGGCTACGCCCTCGCCTTTTGTGTTCTCGGGCTCTCGCGCCTCGGGCTTCTTTCTGTACGGATTCGTTCCCTAATTATTTCGTTGTTCTGTTTTGCTGTTGGGACGAGTTCCCTTGTTTGTATCGCCTTTGTGGAATTTGGCATTAAAATTCCTTTTTCTTGTGCTTTACTCGGCCTCGGTGTCCTTCCTTTTCGCACTTCGTAGAGTCAGGCATCACAAAAGTGCGAAATATACCCAAAGGTAGCAGGTCCTCCACTGATGATGCAGCTGTAACAGAGGAATAACGTCACTGACAAATCCGAAATTTGAAAGCCGCAAACCTCGGAATCGTCTATAAATAGGTCCGGCTACAACGAAGTAGCCCCTCCCCTGTCCCTGTCACACATGTAGCTGTCGTGTGACGGGTGATGGATTGTAGAAAAAACAATCTCTTTGCACCTGTATCCAGTTGTGTCGTTTTTTCAGGTGGATATTTAATAGCGTATTGGGGAGAATTGCGACATTTAGTCGAAACTCGTTAAGACGAATGTGGAGGGACTTCGAAATTCGTTCGTTTAAACGGTATAGTTCGTATTACCGGACGTGGGAGTAAACGCGTGACTCCAAGGGGAATTAATCCTCCGTTTTAACGAACCATAGTTTAGTTCAGCCGAAAAGTCGTAATATCCGAATTCGGAATTGGTTTTAAACGAGGAAATATAGACATCATCAGGCAGAAATTCGTATAAAACGAGTTCTTCTTAATAAGGTCCTCGTCGAGCAAGAATTTGTATAAAACGAGTTCTTCTTAATGAGGCCCTCGTCGAGCAGGAATTGGTATAAAACGAGTTCGTCTTATTGAGGCCCTTATCGAGCAGAAATTGGTATAAAACGAGTTCGTTTTAAGGAGGCCCTCGTCGAGCAGAAATCCGTATAAAACGAGTTCGTCTTACTGAGGCCCTCGTCGAACAGAAATTAGTATAAAACGAGTTCGTCTTAATGAAGCCCTCGACGAGCAGAAATCCGTATAAAACGAGTTCGTCTTAATGAGGCCCTCGTTTAGCAGAAATAGGTAAATGTTGAAAATCAAACAAACAAGCATTTCCTGGTTATGGTTTTACCCCTCGTGTAGCAACAGTGCAACAAGCCAACCTAAAAAAAGACAACAAACAAACTAACGATCAAATCAAATTTTATTTAGGGTTAGGATTGTTTAATGATATATAATTTTGAAGCTTACTTTGGTGGCTTCTAATGTCGTCACTAGGATTTTTTGTTTTATGGTCCTGATATATGTTGTATAATTTTCGTCACTCTATACCGTTGTTATGTAGTCATACCATAAAAAACAGACTAGACATTCACGTGGATGATGTGTTGTAGGAGAGACACCACGAGGAGCGCTGAATCATGATGAACGTATACCATCTGGTGAACTGTTTACATTAGGTTGTGTCAAGCAGCTAGCAAATAAACGGTATCCGATTTGGATGCCGATATATTTTGCCTGACTGGCCCGTTTTCAACTTCCTGCACTGTAAAAACACAGTCTTATTTCAAGACGCATTTTCCATCTTAAAACTGCTGGGAAAAAAATATTATTTTAATAAGACATTTTATGTGTCTGATATTGCTCAAGCAGCCATTTTAAGACATCTTGATAAATAAAGTAAGGTGTTAGTGACATCACACATGAGAAATAATCCATTTTTGAAAAGGGTGCAGTGGAGGTTTTTAAATTATATTTTTTATTCTATCTTAAATTAATGGCGAATTCGACTCATTACACCAGGTGCAGGTGCATGTTCTGGTGGGTGTAAACCGATCACGTGCTA
>JAQGAO010002759.1:0-18677 GCA_034697705.1 Ommatoiulus sabulosus
TTTACTGACATTTACTGACACATTTTCAAATCCCTGACATTTACTGACATTTACTGACTTTCCAGAAAGTGGCAACCCTGAAATAATATTGAAAAATATAATTTTTGAAATATAAGTTACTTTCTGAAAAATGCATTGCTTGTCAAATCTGTTGGTTACATTTGTCGCATATTATTTTGTATTTTATATATTTGTAATTTATTTTTTAAATTGTTTGGTCATTTTATTGGTTCATATATATATTTTATACGTAAACTTTATAGTAGCGTATCTCATTCGTACGATTCATAGTTTGCGAAAGTAGTATATCGCATTTTTAATTTTTTTTTAGTTTTAATTAAGTTCATTTAACCGAAATCATTTTAATTTTTAGATCACTTTTTTCATATTGGCTTTCGGGATTCATTCAATATGCGCGACAACAGGATCAACCACCACACCAGAAAATCCAGGAGAATTTTCGAAAATCTCACCAGTATTTTGGCGTAATTCTCCGAAGGAAGTTTCCGAAGGAAGATCGGGTCGCCAACCCAGAGGAATAAACTTGAGCAGTTTGCGAAAACTGGTCAATAACGTAGCCATGAGTGAATATTATCGCATAAGAGGTTTGGAAACACTGAACACTTTGGGCATTTTGAGCCATCGTCCTAAAGAAACCATGCTCACTTCCGGTTCATCGACGATTCCTCAACAACAGGAACCGGAAGCTCCTAACAGAAGCAAGATTTTCCAGAGATTGTACGACATTTATAGAAAAGACAAAACGATACACAATATTTTCGATTATTTGGGAGATGGTACGAAATAAGATTTCAATTTCACGGCGTTTCGCCCAAGTTTCTGAGAGGCTAGATTTCAAATTTGAAGACAACTCGTAGTTGCCATTTCATTTTTAAAATATATTTTAATCACTAAAAACAAAATCGTACTTTTGTAAACTCTTACAATTAAGGGTCATCCAGGTTGTCAAAAACCAATTTTTATTTGCATTATAAGACGATACAACGTACAACAATTGTCGCTTTGGTCACGCTGTAATTTTATAATTTGTTATCCTATTTTTATACTTTTCTGTATATATGTTTTAAAATAAGACTTCAATTGTACAGGGTAAGGTGACATTTTCTAAAAGGGCCAGAGTGGGCATCTGTGCCTTTTATTTTAAAATTATCGTATAAATATTTTAAATACCGAAAATAAAATCGCAGTTACGCAGAATTTTTAAAAAAAAGTCATCCAAGATGTGACAAATATTTTTATGGTACTTGATGTAATAACACTTAATTACAGTTGTTTTATAATATCAGGATTTAGTAATCAATTGTTTCATCAATTGGAATGGTGACATTTTCAAACAAAAAAATAATACTTTCCAGTTCCCTCTTTAAACGCCTGATTTTTAATGTGTCTATACTTTATATAAAAAAACTTCATATACTGTATAAACTATGTCAAGAACCAAACACTGTGTTAAGTTCCTCAACTTGTGTAAATGTGATAATCAAACGTAAACTGTATTATAAAATAGTTTTCAATAACCCAAGCTTCAGCATGGTTAATTCCAGCAAACGTTTTATTTAAAAATTATAAAAATTCAAACCCGTACACTGGGCATTGACCCATGGTCAGTGCAGTTCATCAAAAAGAGGAACACCCTTGATGGTAAAAGTTATTTTTTCTAATTAGTAATTTTTTGATCAAGTCCAATTTTCTGTCGTCGTCATGCAGTTTGCTATTAGCCTAAATTGATTAAAACATTTTTTTTAAAAAAAAAATGCCATGTTTAATTACGCGTAATAGGTAAAAATCTTTATTACGTGCATCATTATCAAAAAGTGAGTATAGGTTGTTTATTAATTAAAATTAATGCCACCTAAGGCCAGTTAAATGTCATAATAACGGCCCTATTTTGTGTTTTTAACATTGGACATGAAATTTACACGTTCTTATAATTTATCAACAGAATGGATTATGTTTATTATTTAAGTTCGACGATGTCCAAGCCCAGTTAAGGTTAATGTAGAGTCGGACTTTTAAGTGAATTTAAATTGTTAAACTATTTTCAAAATTCGCGCAAAATGTCCTTAAAAGTAGGTTACAGCCTACAAAAACGAACCACAAAAACATCAAATTTCCTTAACGCGAGCGTCATTATTAAATTGTCTGTCCTATTTTCAACAAATTTTCAAATCTAGTTCACGAAAAATCTCCTAGATGGCAGTCTACGCCATTCGAGCGCCCCTAGCGTAATTTCCTAATAAACACAAGTGGAGACTAATAATTTTTTTAAGATGTAATTTTAAGAGTAAATTTGAGATGATTATTAGCTGCTCTGAATCGCAAACGTCCATATTAAAATAATCTGGGTTTTTTTGTTCAATAAATGCTAATTGAGAAACTGAAAAATTAAAAAAAAAACTTTAAAAATAGGTGGTTTTGCCACAATGAAGGTGGGAAATATCTCGATGTTTATCAGCAATTTCGGGGCGTTTTCATACGAGTTAATGACTTATTATTAATTTTTTTACTGAAGTTTGGAAATCGAAAAGTTCATTAACTTTATTAATAACAAACCAGATACGTTTTCAGTGACTGGCATGGACTTTGCAGCGTATTTTATGATCATGATGCTCGGACGAGTTTTAACAGAAGATAAACATTTAACCGAAACGTGTTAGCATTTTTTTTCAATTTTAGTCACATTAAATATTAGGGAAATAATTTTTGACATCGTAATTGTAATACAAACAGGAATTAAAGAGAAAATTATATCACGAATTTAGGGTATGCAAATCAAGTGTCATCTATCAAATAAAGATTATTAAATATTAAAGAGATTATTTCATTTCTACGCATCGAAATCAGAGCCATTTAAGGATTACTCTCACATAACTAATAAAAAAATCAAGTTTTTTTGTCTCGTCAACGGTGAAAGGACTACGATGCAATTATAATTTAAAATTATATCTGCTAATGCTGAAACATTATAAGATATAATTACGTATGAATTTTAATAAATCTTGATTACATGTTTATTGACCCATGTAACGATGTAAAAAAATATAGTACACTTTTTAATATATCACAAAGTTATGTAAATTTGTATGGTGAAATTTCATTGAACTGATGCTAGATTGATGAACTAGGTAGGATAGATTAATAATTTATAACTAAACTAAATATTAGATAATTTAACCGTATAAAATAAAAGAAAAAGAAAATTTGAAGAAAAAGTTAGATTTTTTACTATTGTTAACTAAATCACATATTAAAGAAGTGTAAAAATGGTTCGGTAAAAAATGAAACAAAATATGTAAAAAAGGAAGGTTATATCTGATCTACATACAATATATTGCGTAAAATTTGTGTGCGTGAAATAAAAAACAATAATAGTCCCGTATAAGTTGAGAAAATTCTAGTCTTAAAATTGTAAAACCCATTTCGCATCTTCCGTATTAAAAACTTAAATATATTAACCAACATTAAAACTTGCGTGAAATCTGTGTATTTTAGGAACGCTGCAGTACAAATCGAAATTAAGGTTTTTTTCCTTTCCTCCCAGAGATGGCGTTACATGACAAGTCGCCTTTATGGGGCGCTTGCGCTTACAGCACCATCTATGGGCAGAAGTCACAACTACGTTAAAATGCAACGTTTCTTTCAGTTTCAACGTAACTTTAGAACTACGTTGACGATTTTTGACA
Organism: Ommatoiulus sabulosus; assembly: GCA_034697705.1. Classification (NCBI taxonomy): domain Eukaryota; kingdom Metazoa; phylum Arthropoda; class Diplopoda; order Julida; family Julidae; genus Ommatoiulus; species Ommatoiulus sabulosus. Next base: position 3,705 of record JAQGAO010002759.1, read on the forward strand.
ATTTTTTTTAATTAGGAAGACTCGTTGAATGCATTAATCCGGTTAAAAAGACAGAAATCCAAAAAAGGGTTGCTGGCCATCTAATTGCCTGGACATAACATCGAGGAGTGATCCAGTTTACTCTAATGGAGATTAGCGAAACCAGTTTCGAAAACGCAATTAAAATGTAACTGATGCACAGACTGTTTAAAAACTAGATCAGAGAAGTGCATGATGGGATTAGAGGCAGAGCCTGGGACCATCGTCAAAAATAATGGGATAATTAATCCGACAACGCTCCTTGATGCAACTTTAACGGGACATGAACGTGATTTATTAACGGAGATTTAACAAATACTTAACCCGAGATCAGCGTCGACTGTAATTTAACTTTACATTGCTTGACAATACATGGTGCTTCAAACTTCCCAACAATTTGTCTGATAAATTCTACAAAGTGTTTGAAAGATCTTGAGGATACATTACATCCAATTTGATACAGGACAGCCCATTATAACTTATGGACTGTCCTGGCTTACCATGCATTTTGGTTATATTAAATAATAACCACATAAGTGGTTGCTTTAAGGTAATACTCAAAAAGAACTTGCGTTATTCAAACATTATTATACGTGTCAGAAACACAAAAAAGGTTGACATGTATGCTTATAGTTAAAAATATTAAACTAATACGTTCTATTTTCAATACATGTTTAGTATTATAAAAGCAACATTTATTTTAGTATACAAATCTACATGTACATTCTTGCATTTTTACATTCTTAAAAAAATAAAAAATTAAAACTTATAGCCTTAATTTGAGTAAACTCACTAATGCCAAATTTTCATAATTGATCAGAAATCAGAAATCAAACAAAGTGAAGTCTGCAAAATGAGTTCAACAATTTAAGGAGTAGACTTCATCTGTCCAGTTTTCCGGGCAAATAATTTTCACATCTTTTTTTGCGAAACAAGATATTCAGAAAAGCACGAAATCTCTAAGGCCACTGAATTATCAAGTGCAGTCAGTATAAACTTGGATCATGCACTCCTCGAGCAAGCTTGAAACCTGTCCATTTTTTTAATTGTCCAGTTTGTTGACCTACATCCAGCTAGTCCAGCATTATAATGTTTGACCACTCATAACCCTGATTACGTGATTCCTAATTTGACATTTTAAAAAAAACAAATGAAGGCGGTTATTGGACAAAAAAGTTACATTTTTAATCATTGAGATAGAGTTGCGTGTAGTCTAATTTCTTATGAAATAAAAGTGAAAGTTAAACTGTTAGATTAACATAAAGCCGTAAAAATCCATACAATTAAACGTAATAATCAAACATTTTCTTCAAATTCTCGATGCTCAGACAATTTTTTGCTAGTTTTGTTTGGTTAATTTGTCGAAAATCAAGGATGCGAATACGGAAAGCAATTAACTTTATACGTATTTATTGTACTTAAAACACCGTTTTAAAACCTTAATTATAAAGGTTATCAAATATTCAAATTTCAATCTAATAATTATCATATTTCTTTTGACTGTCAAAATATTTTTCTAGTTTTGTTTTTTTAAATCATTTTCCTTTCATCCTAGGATCGAAAATCCTATTCAAGCAATGTTAATTTCTTTATTATTATTAATATTAATATTATCTATCATTTCTTGATAGGCTGCCTTAAATATTGCTTTACGAAAAAAAAATATTCTTGACGTCTTAGATCATCCTAGACTATGCTATATAATAAATTGTCAAAAGTCAATCTTGCGTTTATCCACAAATAAAAGTAATGAAAAATGTTTTAAAAATATATAGAATTTAAAAAAAAAAAAACTAAGCCGAATGATTAACATAAGCCGAAATCAACGAAACTACAAGCATTAAGTTCGTTTTTTTGCATTCTTTCTATATTTAAATTTGAAAAATGTTAGCTCTTCAAATCTATACAATAGAGGTACTCGGGCCAAATCTTTGCAAAAGGCACTATTGGCCGTCTTGAAGTCTCGTGTGCAAAAGGAATGCATTAATTGGTTTAAAATCAGCGAAAACATGAGTGCATTTTTAATTCCCCTAATACTTAGTATTTATTTTAGAGATGTTAACATTACAAATGCAGAATTTATCAGCTTTAATAAATAACGAATAATACAGAAATGGCTACTTTTTTGAAACAGAAACACTTACTGCGTTTAGACGATCTTATCGCGGTTAGTAATTTATAAGTACGAAGGGATTTTTATTGATATATCAAATTTGCATACGAGACATATCACGACGTAATTATACAGTGTACTGGCAACAATTTTCCTCCTTTATCTTTTTTAAATTTAAATAATTGAGCTCAAATAATGATGCAAAAAGTCGCAAATTTTGTTTTAACGGTGCTTATTTTTCGACCTAAAAGCGTCCGAAAAGCAAGCAGATACTTTTCCCCGATAATAAAAAATTAAACGAGTTATTTGACAAACGTTAATTTAAAAAATTAGGTTATATCTTATTAGCAAAAATTCATCTTGAGCAATACTAAAATAGGCCTCGCCTTAGGCGAAATTCAAGAAATAATTAAGATTGTATACATGTGCATGTATTATTAATACGCGAGTATGTAATTCAGTCCAATAAAATATTTCATAAATTTAATAAGCCATTGTTTATTGTAAACCACAATAGAGAGTGCAGTAGAAATGTAATGCATTGTTAAATGGTCCGAATTTCAGTGCTTCCTTAATTTATAGTATGCAGAATTTATATCCACATTGTTTCTTAAAAATTGCAACTATATATTTTATTATAACTTAAATTTTGTTCATAATTTTTTTACCATTGGCTAAATTTTGAAAATAAAAAAATAATTGTAGCTAAAAACTCACAAAATTCTTTACAAGCAAAAATTATTGTTTAAATATATCTTCACGAGATTATTATTTTTTTAACTTCAAAATGCCAATGCGTCCTGCCTATAATTGTTCCAACTAAATTTATTAAAAAAAACTTTTATAAACGTTTTCCGAAAACGATAAGTAGTTTTGAATTTTCTGAAGTTCTTGAAATTAATGAATAGTTTGTCATAATGCATCAAAGGTTAACTTAATAAAACATTATATATACATGTAGAAATCAACTAATTGTTCTAATTAACATTATATTTGCTAATAAGTAATTATATTACTTATTGACGTCTAAAATAAAGGACCGTTACAGACATTTTGAGAAAGAAAATATACTTCTTGTGTTAATCAGTTAACGAACCGTCAAATCAATATTTCCTATACAAACACTAGCAAATTTAAATGCACTCGAACATTAATTGATTGTACATTATGGGTTTTCGATGATGCGAAAGATCTTTAAACTATCATTAAATTTAAAACAATTCGGTGCAATAAGTCATTAAGATTTCAGACTTGTGGGGAAAGTCAGTGCTCGTATTTGGGTCACTTTCATTGAGGTACACAAGAGCATTTCGAGTAAAATAAAATATTTGCTTCGGAAGTCGTCACTAATACAACGAAATAACAAGCATTTAATCAACACATATAATTAAACAGAAATAAGAAAAACATGCTTGTTTAGTTTTTGAAAATTACAGTAAAAGGAAAAAGGCACTGTCGTTTTTATTCCTTTGTAAGTTGGAAAAAAAGTAAAACCTGAAGGTAAAATGCCCATAAAGACATAATTTAGGTCATTTCCGCCCTTGTTTTAAGTGAAATTGTGTTTTTCAGGACAAACCAACAGCAATACAATCTTAATTTCTAGAGCTGAATTCATGAATACTATATTTGTGAATACGCAAAATTGTAAAATTTTAAAATGTAAAATTCATTAGAATTTAATTAAACTTGAATTATAATGTATACTTTACATTATAAGAGTAAAATTATCTAGTAATTCTCAAAAAAACTTTGGACAGCTTGAATCAAATTACATACATTTTCCAGACATTGTTTTAGGAATTCGTAAATTCGCAGTCGGGAATTTAATTAGCATTTAAGCATTTATAATTTGATTTTATTTGAATTATTTCAATTTTATTCTTATGGGATCACTTATAATGCATTATATTTGTTTTTATTGTTATTATTTTGTCCAGGATTAACAGCAAACTAAATTTTATTTAACGGAAGATTATCAAGAAGTTTAAATTTCGTTATAACTAAACGAAATTTGGTGCAAGTTTTTTCCGTCATTTTCTTGAACAATAAAAATCGAAGTACTCTTTTTATAATGGCTTGTGACCTACACCATTATCTAACTTTCTAGAAATTAACCCAATTAGCTTCCACTATTCGATAAAGTGAACTCACAATTCAAGAAAATAACAGATTCAGATTAAAATGTGAAAGTTTCCAACTTCTAAGAATTAGTTGCATTCATTATTTCAGTCACGTTGAGCATTTGCGATCATGGTATAAAAATTGCCACAAACCGAGGTTGCATGTTTTGTAAATTTATATTTAAAGTAAGCACTAAGTACGCGTCATGAATTTCACCTTCTAAGTGTATAAACTCGAAAAATCCTTGTGAACCAATAAAAACGTTTAAGACAAGATTTAACTTGAATGTATAAATTCCATGTTTATAACATGTATTCTTATTTGCAAAACATGAAATTAAGCATTTTCTAAAAGTTTTACAAGTGATCTTGTGCAGTACATTCGACTTAATACGCAATATGTTACGAAAATTTACTTTAACAAATCATTTTCGGGGTTCATTTTTAAGTAACTTGACGTCTCAAGTCTATGCAAAGTGTTTCATTTCGCACAAATATCACCGTATGAAATTCACATATGAATATCACATGTATGAAATTCACAGGGGTATAACCATACTAAAAATGTTAGCAAAAGTCATGTTCGAACAACATAAAATAAAACATCAAATTCATTTTTAAATTCTCGCATTATTAAAATGCAACGCAGAGATTTGAATCGCAATAATAATTCAGAATTTATAAAAAGGTTTTAATTTTCTCACGCTTAGTCGGATGTGAGGAGGAAGAGCAGATTATATCATTGCATTAATTTAAACGTTACAATAAAGTCTTATTTTAATTCGCATGAAGCCAACTATGGGCTTAATAAAACATACCTTAAATATTTTTTACAAACTAGACCAAAAACACGAACAAACTACGATTTGCATAGCTTCCTGATACAAAAAAAAAATCGCATCGTGGGTGTCAATGAACATATCTTTTCCCAAACCTTAATAATAAAAAACAATTTGTTACACAAAAACTTTTGTGGTTGAATATAGCCTACTTAACGTACTTGTACTTTTACAACTTACCAAAAAAATCAATAAGACGTATCAATTAATTGATAATTCATTACATTTAATTTTTAAAGGAAAGGTTTTTTAAAGGGAAGACGTTAACTCAAATGACGTTAACGTAAATAAATGTCAAAATACATGTATATGGCTCATATGTTGTCAAAGTCAAAAAGGACGTACGCAAAATTTACTCAAAATTGGAATCCCCCCTACCCCCCCCCCCTATCCGCATTGTGTCCGATCAATTAGGACCCCCACCCCCATTCTGACGTTCGAAACTTAAAAAAAATTGTATTCGGAAATTTTTGATAGTTTTGCAAATTTGTACTCGGAAAATGTACATTTTGTACTCTGAATAAGTTGAGAATTTTTCCAATTTGTCCTCATAATCTGTTGGAAATTTTGCAAATCCGTACTCGAAAACAGAAGAAAACGTTGAAGAATTGTAATCGGGAAAACGTGGAGAAATTTGTAAGGATGTCCTAGGAAAAGTTTTTAAAATATTGCGAATTTATGCTAAAGAAAAATGAAAATTTTGCAAATTTTAACTAGGAAAATTTGAAAATTTGCGAATGGACCCTGGGCGTTTAAGTGCTGACTTTTCCAAGTTTTTCAGGACTGGGGGTACCCTGTTTACTGACTTTTGCAATTTATAACTCATCACCTACGCGATATTGCGATCAAGTTCCCTTTTATTTCGGAAACTGATTTTATTTGGCATTTTTTTATAGACTGGACGTCCGAGTTGGTCATACCCCCTCCCTCCCCCGACTACATTGAGTCCTTGACTCAACTTATCTCCTTCCCTCCCCCCCGTCTTCCTACCCCCAACATGAGGACGTCCTTCTTAAATGGCCCCTAAGATAATGCAAAGACGTGTGAAATTGAAATATTTTAACATCTTGTATGAAAGATATGTAAGATCTCTGCCAATAACATGTTATAACATGCCCTGATTATGGCTAACAGGGAAAGTTACGAGTTAAAACATGTCTTTGATACGTCGTTGGAATATCTCACAAGTGTAAAAGCACATTCTGTGCACGTTTCAAGTTTTTAAATTACATGTACTAGTTAAAAACAAGTATAACATGTCAACATCAGGAAAATTTCTAGTTGAAAAACGTGAGTTATGTTAAAAAGAGTCACATTTCCATGAAGAAAGCATTTAACATTTTTGATTGAATTTACTAAAAATTATATAATGATAAAATAAATGTTATTGAACACTTATTAAAAATACTTTAAATATTACATGTGCTTAAAAAAATATCATCTATATTCTAGATGTAAATAAATGGATAGGAGGAAAACTGCATCGCTCTATTAAATTTCCAAAATTAACGATTAATGACATTTATAAAATTAAACAAACCGTAAAGCAAAAATAAAAGGTAGATCACCCCTAACGAGGCAATGCTAAATTCCGTTAAATTCAATCGTGCGTGAATTACGACAATACACATAGTTTACAGAAACTGCAAACATACAGGGTGCGCCAAAGTCAATTTCCCCAAATTAATTTCCAAAAAAAAACAACTTGAATTTACTTAAAATAAAAATGGATGGTAAAATTAAAAGTTTCATCATTAAGGTCATGTACGAATTTCGTAACTCGTAATAATATTAATATACCAGCTTCGATTTTAACTGACAAAAGTAGGTTTGAAAATTCGTTCTTAGGCACTTTGAAAGTGAAATGAGCAAACTGGAAATGAAAATTCGGAGCAATAGATTTTTAAATTGATTACAAAAGTGAGGAAATCTTATGCGTATGTACTGATTTTTAGGCTCACCCTAGATCTCAATTTCGTATTTAAGTAAAAAAAACAGCAAAATTCAGATTTTTTCCATAAAAATTTGACGAAACACGCAACTAAGTACTAAGTGATAGGAACTGGCCCGACAAATTAGCATTGGTAAATAACGTGAGCTATACATGTATTTAAGTTATTGCAAAAAAAATGTTTAGAAAAAGGGGAAAATGCCGGATAAAGTAATACATGTATTTCAATTAACCGGGGTCGGGTAAACCGGGCTCAGTTTCACATAACTATTGCTGAACCAAGTCAAACATGGGGGAAATGTTTATTGAACAAAAAAAATACAATTTTTGTTGAGAAAGGGTGCAGTTTTACCTCAGAAATATGATCAGTTTTTTTGGGTTTTTTCAGACGATAAAATTCTTTCAACAAAGGCGACGTAATGTTTCTTTACATTCTTAAGAAGAAAAAAAAATACAATCCAAAAAAAAGTTAGTTTATCCAAAAATCTATACAATTTTTCTGTCAAATATTTCAATTTATTAAATTTGAAAATTAATTTTAAATGATGCAACTTTTACGTGGTGTTTGTGATGTAATTTTTCAAATAACTTTATATTCATGAAAACATTATACTGTATTTTAATGACATATTAGTCATGCATTTTTCTCATTTTTCAGAGAAATAATTTACTAATCTCCAAGTATAACCGGGATTCAAGTGTATTGAAGTTATAAAAAAAAAACTAACTTGAATTCGTTTTGACACTCGATAAATTTACATGTAATCGACTACAAAAATTAACGCACCATTTTTTGCCAAAAATGTTGATCATCCATATGAAAACGTGCTTGACATTGAGACCTTGGCCAATGCAGCCAATTTAATCGAAGGTGAATTTATGCATTTCATTCAAGTTGAAATCGTGACTCGTTGTTTCAAACAATAGGGAAATGTGAAAAAAAAAGTTATTGAAATTCAATGCAATCTGGGCAATGACGATAGCTAACACTAAGTAAAAAATTATTTTACATGAAAAGTGAAATTAAAACGCCTAAAAGTCCACTTTGTCCATTTTAATTTTTATGTTAAAATTGAAAAAAAAACGAAAAAAAAAATAGTTATTATATATACATGTAATGTACATGTTATATCCTGATTTAATTTCAGGTAATTTCACGTATCGTCATTTTCGACCCAAATCATAGTTTTATTTTCGGAGAAACACTTCATGTACCCAACCTCAACAACCCAACGTACTCTCCTTACTTAAATTCTGGGGAAAAAAATCATTCAAAACACCTTTGAAACAAAAATTCATAACAACATGAACAATTCCGTTACCGAAATGTCCGGTTTGACCAGCTCTTCGTATTAAGCTATAAAACAACGTTTAAAGGAGATCTGCCACAAAAGTACATTTTTTGAATATACATATGGTAAAATGTTGTGATAAAACGTCGATATTGAGTAGTTGAAAACGCAGTGAGCGAGCAGGAAGACTATTATGGGTATATCATATATCCGGATGAACGTTTGGTATTTAGGAGGTTTGGGGGATAAGGGTATACCCTTAGGGGGTCCTGGTGGCCCACAAACAGCTTTCTCCTAACACCTTATACTAGCTGTCTTAGTGCTCGTAGATGTACATTCGAGGGGAGGGCGGGGTTATGGGTGGAGATTTTGTGATGACCAAAATTGACCAAAATCCAGTTTTTGTTTTCTAGTTTAGTTTAGTTTTTTTTTTTTTTCTGAGCAGATTTGCCTCAATAACGGAGCACAACCTCAACCGACGATGATAAAAAACTTGAATTCCGCATAAAAATGTGGTACAGTTTTAAGATAATTTGAAATAAATGATGTGTTACGAATCGACCAATGAGAAGAGGGTGCTGGGTTCCCCCCATTCGAGGGAAAGTGGAAATAAAAATGTTTAGGTGAAATTGAATGGTGATGCTGGAGGGGAAATAAGGACGGAAGAGAAAGCTAGGAAGAAAAAAAAAGCATCCCAAGAGTAGGACGAATTGTGTATTTTAAAAAAAAAACGAACAGAAACCACGTGTGAAATTAAACCGGAAGTGGGTCTTTTTTTCGTTCTTTTTCTTTCACACTCGAAAAATCTCCATTGGGAAACCACGTGGTGGCGTAAGGTTGAGCCTAGAACGATGACGTCACGCTGACCATCCACGCGCCGGTCAAGACGCGAATGGGGAGGAGTGGTCAGTGCGCGTGCGCCGAGTATTTCCTGGATATTTTTCGGTATAAAAGCTCGACGAAAAATAATTCAAGTATTCATTCTGATTTTCTCCACTTTCTGCTCACATAGCAAGAAGACAACAGTTTTCATTTACTGTTCATTTTTCCGAGATCTAAAATGAAGGCTTTCTTAGCGGTAAGTACAAAATCATAATGTCATTACCATAATTAGCAATGTGATAACCTACGAAAAGTTCAGCGCAATTTGCAAAAAAAAAATTAGTTATCTAGACACAGAGCTTTTTTCAGAAAAAGTTAGGTGTTAAATTAAATTGCTATATTTTGCTGTCATTTTTCTAAAAAAAATAGACTGAATTATTGATAAGTATCCATAATCAATTTGAAAGATTAATCAATACGTTATATTCAATTTTTGTCCAATTTTTAATTTTTTAACTTTAATTCTAATCAAATTGTCTCATTTCGTTGGCATTTAAGTGTAGACCATAAACTTTAAAAAATTGATTTCTTGAATCGAGGTTTTACGAATATTAATTTGGTGTACTGAACTGAAATTGACTATTCAAGATTAATCGATTAGCCTTATTAGTACTCATTAGAATTTGTTTTAAATTCTATGTATATGTATACATATAACTGGCCGAATTTGAAAATAGACATCTAATATAAAAATTAATTTTATAAAATAAATGGTGTCCTTATAGTCTCCGAACAATTTGCTCGACACAACTCTTTAAATGTGTCAGACTTTGAGGACACCCGGTACAGAATTTCATTTAGTTCAAATTTTCCCATTAAAACTAAATATCAACATTAATTCTCACAAAATCGTAAAGATTCTATGCATATTTACAAAGGTAATAGCCTGCAAATAGCAATTTTTACTCAATATTTAGATAAACGTTACGCACAATTTTGTTTTAATATTCGCGTTAAAATTTCAAAAAAACCAAAAATACTTTTTTTTAATTTTCTTAAGTAAGTTAATTTCCTATTAACGTGTTAAAAAGTCGTAGAAAGTGGCCCACCTGGTGAGTTAAATGATAAACATTCCACTTCCTGAATTCCCTTAAGTATTTTCAACTCTTAATTAAATCCTGGTCATAAAATGGTAAGAAATAAAATGCCAAAAAATAGATGATCCAATTCGCGATATCAAAATTAGAGAGGTAATTCACGCTTTTTCCCAATAATTGAATCAATGAGGTCATTTTATAAAATGATCGTCATCGTAAAACTATGCTAGTTTAACACAAAAAAATGTGCATAAAAACACATTTTAACGTAATTTCTAGGTGCTGGAGATGGGCGTTTGACCACTGAACTATTTAATCTTTTTTTGTTTACTGCAGAAAAACCTTTTTTCAGAAATTAAGTGGCGTACTTTTACTTCCTCACTAACACGATTATCCACTCGATTACTTTAGATTTTTATGAACATTTCCATCCCGCCATCACGTTTTGATGTAGCTTAAACTAGTTTTTATTTCAATAATTTTTTTTTTCTCCAAATGCAGCCACGTCTGACCCAAATCAGTGCCAAATAAAAATTGCTATTTGCATAAAAATACAACTTTTTCCTTATTATGACACTTGCCTGACCACTTCCGTAATTTACAAACAACTTTTGTTTTTAAAATTAACTTAAGCAATAGGGAAACGGAAACGTTTCCAAAGATCGACGAATTATTTGCGACCCTGTATAGGGTCAGCCATAAATTATTGCATCCCATTTTCTAATAATCCATTATAATTCTTCTAATTTTATTAAATAATTGACGATTTTATTGGCATCTCATTTTTGCCATCGTTTTAGTAGAAAAAAAAATGCAACTTCTTTTAATTATTCACAAATTACTATCATGCCCTGGTAAAATGCCCGTAATTTGTGACCTTATGTGCTACCCTATATGTACTTCATTTCGATCTTGGAACCACTCGTAATTATATGATGAGGTAATGACTTTGAGATCAATCTCAAGAACATGGGTATGTCCATCAATTAAATGACAATAAGTTTGCACTGATGTTTTTCTTAGAAGAACCCTCAACCAGTGTCCATCAACTATTTTCTAAGAACATTACTTAACTTATGACCTAGTGGTTACACTCTTGACAATCAGTTTGCAACCAATTTTTTCTTAAAATGTTGGCAAACATTTTGCCATTGACATTTTATTTTCTAAATAATCCTTAACTGACCACACGACAATCTTGACTAACTTTTTCCTTAGAAATATCCTTTGATGACCACTCGACAATCAGTTTTCACCTAGCATTTTTTTTAGAAATCAGTAATTTCCCATCTCAGCCAATTCAATGATCACTTGACAATCAGTTTGCACCAACTGTTTTACGGTCACTCGGTAATCAGTTTCTAACGAGCAAGTGTTTTCAAAAGTTATTACTTCACAGCCATTATAGCGGTTTAACCAGTTAGTCAATCAGCATCACCCGTTCAAATCTAGTAAATTTCCCACATATAACCAGTATACCAACAAGTTTTTTTTTAAATCCTCCAACAGTTGACCACTCGGCGTCAGTTTTAAATACACACATGTTTTCAAAAGTCATTAATTCACAACCCCCATAGCAATTAAAGTATTTAGTCAATCAGCAGTATCGTTTTGCATTTATTACATTTCAACGCATAACCTCAACCAATTCACTGACCAGTGACCATCTTTATTACTTTGTCTTTCCAGTGCTGTCTTTTGGGAGTTTTGGTTTGCGCCATGGCCGAATCTGGCGAGAACGAGCGTTACGCCAACAGAGGGCGACAACAAGCGGAAGCGCCCCGAGCTGGGGGCCGCGGCTATCCCTTGGGCTATCGCATGGGCGTTGGTCTGGGAGCGGTCAACGGCATCGTGGAGAACATGAGGGACCAACAACAGGCAGCCAGCTCTCGCAGCGGCGGCTACGATAATGGTTACAACAGCGGCGACAGCCTCATCGGTTCCGGTTTGGGCAGCATTTTGGGCAGCATCCTCAAGGGACTGACCGGAGTAGGAGTCAAGCTCGGACTTAACCTCAACAACGAATTCTACAGGGTAAACCGGGGATACGGAGGCGGATACGGCGGTGGTCAAGGAGGTGGCTACGGAGGTGGTCAAGGAGGTTACGGAGGCGGTGGTCACGGTGGTGGATACTAAATTGACATTGGTCAACAATTGCCAAAATCAACAAAGTCAAAGAAATGACCGATATTATACTATCCCCGAATGGACAATATGCGGTGGTTTTCGGAGGGAGGGGCAAGTTTTTCGAGGGTGATCCGATGCTCACCACTCTCATCAACGAGTTTCAGAACACTTTAAGAAGATAAAGACGAACGAGATGGTCAATTGCTCGAAATAAGGTTGTAGTTGACCAGAACATCCATAGTCAACATCTACCTTGTGTACGTTGCCGAAAGATGGCGTTATAAGCAACGATTTTATAGCGCCACATGCAGGCACGTATCAACATTAAACTTGAAATCCTCACACTGACGAATGCATTGCCAGCAGATGGCACTGACTGCACTGGTGAAGACGACTGCCATTGCCATCTGGTGGCGAATTTATCGTTCAGAATCATTTTTCGCAAACTTAACGAAAAACACTTTCTGAGGAGTTTCGCGCGGGAATATATGTATAGTGATTATTTTTGATATTTTGGGGGAAATCCAATGCGAAACCCTCTAGGAGTGAACCCCCTCCCCTCGAGTGATTTGCAGTAGCGTTCCTGGAACCCTTAACCGTTAGTACTATCATTATTACATTCATGATGTTTTATCATCCAATTTGTGTACGTGTGTGCGTGTAATCTAGTTTAACTGTCAAATTAATGCATAACTGTTTTCATCATCGCATATCATCCTCATGGTACAGGGGTGTCCTCAAAGTCTCCGAAGACTTCGTGGACATCCTGTACGGGTATTCACATACTGTATCTTTAAGATTTACCCATTTTTCTTGTTATTTCTCCAAATATCTCTAATCAGTTTCCGGCAAATATATCCATTGTAATTAACTCAGTTACGTGTGTACTATGTACACGGATGACGTCAGTGTCCCTAATCCCAACCTACACTTTATACAGGGTGTCTTCTAAAGTTTATACGAGGAAATTTAATTTGCTATTTCATTCAAATTGTTCGGAAAGTTATGTGCTCGATACTGCACATTCCAAACAAAATCAAAGTTTGTTTTCCTTGAAATTACTTTCGTGAACTTCCATTAACCGGACTGCATGAATCCTGTACTTTATGAATTTCCCCTTTCTCTTACTCGAGCTATTTATTTCTCTGTTCATCTCCATATTTTCTCCTGGTCTTTTTGTCCAAAAATCTTGGTTTATTTATTTATTTCTGGGAATTATTTTCTGGACTGATCTTATCTCCGTCTGGTGCTTCCTGCATGACTAATAATACTCCATACAAGAATTTTTTGGGTAAAGTTGAAAATGGAAGGGAAAAAATTCATCGTAACGGGTATTACGTGGTTTCAGCTAAAAAAATTATTTATTTCATGGTATGAACTAACCACGAATGTCTTCCGTTCAATTTCTGGTAAAAAAATATTTCAAACTTTTCTTGCATTTTGACTGTGTATAGGTTTGCGAATGCACCGCCCACAAAATCTCATTCGATGCCATGCTTGTAACCTTTCATTATTTTTTTGTAATAAACTGTTACGTTATAAATACTTTACGAAATTTCTCATACATTATTAATGTACTAGCTCTTAAGTAATAGGTACAGCTTCCTATTGTCAGTTAACGTGTATCTATCGAATGACTTCAGAAATATCAAAACTGGACCAGGTCACGAATTTGAATTATATTCAACAGGTGCACGTACACGATTGAAAAAACTGGTTTCGTTGTAATGACTCGCGCAATAAATACAGCTCAAAAAAATACGCACTTTCACTGCTTGACCATAACATTAAAAAAAATTGTCGAAAGGAAAAAGTGGTCAGTTTTTTATGGTACATTTTTGTGATCGTGAGAAATGAATTATTCAGAGTGCTAAGCATTTCTGACAATTTGGCAAACAGACGTACCAGGAAATTAATAGTAATAGCCAGACGAGACAAAATCACTGGTGTGTACAGATTCTCAAAAAAGAATGACGAAATTTGCGAAACAAGATGTCTGAAATTGACGCTCATAAAATACTCGTGTGGTTGTCGAATTAACGTGTTCAAATACCATTGTACTGTATATACAGTGCATGGACATGTATAAACATTATGAATTAAGAACATGTCCTAGTTGTCATTTATGCCATTTTTTCGAAGGTAGTTTTAGGCATAAAATTAAATATTTTTAATTGTTTGTTTTCAATAGAAATTGAAGTAAACTCCACGCGTTGATTTTAAATGTCTCACATAAGTATGCTTTTTTTAAAATTTTAACTAAGTGATTTAAAGACGTTTAAAAAAACGTCGTAAAGTGATACTTTCTCATACGTACAGAAAACAATTTAATTATCGAAAATATTTTAAACCTAAAATAATTTTCTAGAAATTTCAAAAGATTAAAGCCATTGTTGTACATGAAGATTAAATGTATATCAAAATGGAAGCATCGCATAGGCGTAAACTCTATATTTAAATTATCTTAACATCACCAAAAATGTCAGAGAGCTGGGCTGCCATGCTAATAAGGCTATCCGAGGTATAGCGAAAGCAAGGAATTGTAGGACGTACCAACGGCAGGAAAATGTTTCTGAAGCGTTACTTTTTTGTTC
>JAQGAO010002760.1:0-18677 GCA_034697705.1 Ommatoiulus sabulosus
GCATTACCAGTATTCTGGTAATAAACTTGTTGCGAGGTGAGAAGAAAAGTAGCCTTTTCTTGCCTTTCAGTGACAACGTTATCATCATCATAAACTTATCACCAGTGGTGAAAAACAGGTACAAAATATGAACAAAAATTACCTTATTATTACTATCCAAAATGACCTTTAAATTATCAAATAAAATTATCAATTTCTTATCTGATAATTACCACGATTTTTCTGTAAGGGTACCCTCATACAAGTCCACCTCTCAAATTCTCATAGGTCCCCAGTTGAGTTCTGAAATCAATTGAAATTTGAAGGATATTCACATGTCCAGGATGTGCGCATTACCCTTAGGACAAGATTTTCTGTTGACCTGGAGAATGTCGCCTTCTTTGACCTCATTTCATCCTCAGTTCAAGATCACAGAAGGCGACATGTTTCACATTGAACACATAAATTTGAATTTAATATTGTTCCAGCTTAAATTTCGCAACTAGGTCTCACTAGACTCACTGTCGTTTTGAGTACCCCTAATGTAGTTTTTTGCAGTACTTCTGCACTTCAACTTCAGGAATAATTTACGTATTAATTCATGTATTTACTATACCTCTAACAAGCTACTGTACATGTAGCTCACTATACTGTAACTCATAAAATTTAAATAATGCTACTGATCCAAAGGATTCACATCTACAGATATGAAACTACGTTTACTGAGAAGTCCATAATTGCAACTCCAACTACATGTACAGTATTAGCGAATAGCAATACTTTTTTTAAAATGATGTGGTACAAGTGTATCCCAAGTAGCATTCCAGGGTTCATTTACATGTACAGTATGTATTTGGACACTGTTCGATCACTTTTGTCATACATGTACTGTATGCCTTAGTATGCGTTCGTTTTTAAGATATTTCGGAATTAAATTCCCTGCTGGCGGATTGTACAGTATATTCTAAAATCAGCCATAGTCAAACATCTTGACTTCCAAGCAAAAAAGCAGGAAATCCTAATTAGTTGTCAAAATTCTATTATTTACCAAAGTTTCTTCAGAAAGATTCACATATATTGTTGCACAACTTATTGAACAATACCATATTCATTTTTTGAGTTCTGAAGTTTGCTGAACATATGAAAATCTGTCAAATCAAAAGCGTTCTCATGATTTTTGGGAACTGTCACATATCTGGGAGATTTGTCAGTGGTTGCATGAGTTGATGACTCGATGGGGAAAACAGAGAAATTTGGTTGCCAATTGCTATCAATTGATTAATAAAATGAGACATACTGAACTTTGTTTACATAAGTTTATTTTTTCCAGAAACAATTAGCAACAGAACGTTCCTCTAGGTTTCTTTAGCTACATCCACACTGGAAGAAACATACAGTGAGCAAACACTATGCAGAAAAGTAATGCAAAACAACTTCTATAATCTGGCATCAATTAACAAAAAGTTCCTCTGTTTCATCCAATGCGGACGTAGCTTAACCGTATAATTCCAGGTTTATCAGGTGTATATAGGTTATATCTAGTGCATTCATTGTAAAGGTGTATAGAAACAATTGTTGGAAACCACAAAGCTGATCTAAATTCTGTTTCACTAAATGTAAGGTGGACATTATCTGGGAGACTTTTGAAAGGAAAAATGTAGGACAACTACTGCTTGTCCAACTAATTGACCATGGCCCTGACATATTAGAAGTCTAATGATATTGATATGAAATTATATCACATTTTGTGTCATTTTTAATGGTATCACAGGCTTATAACCTTAGCTTGCCAATTTTACAAGAGGACAACAATCCAGAAAGTTAGCCTACCATGATTTGGTATATATTTCCTGACATATTACTCCATAATCTTAAAACATCTATTATTATGGTAAAACTACGCGTATACTTTTTAATACACCGAAATAGCCCATGTCTTAACATGTAACGTGAAACATTACAGATGCCAATTCATTAAAATGCATGTATATGGACATAACATCCTGCTAAACAAGGAGGATGTTTCTGAAATATGTAACATTCGAAAAATAAGGTTAACAGATATCAGCGATTTTACCTTCGTTATTCTTTATTGAACGTTTGCCAATCTTGCGAAAATCGGTATACACAACTGCACATGATCAATGTTTGTAAATTAATCTGCAAATGGGCAGTTATCTATTCGAAACAGTTTAGAACTAGAAAAAAATTATTTTTGGCTACGACACATAAATTGGATGGCTGGCAGTGAAAACGAGAATCATCAGTTAAAAATACTACTGCTGCCAGTGTCAAAAGCCTAACTACAGAAATAAAGAATATTAAAGTGCAAAATTTGGAAAATTAAATGGCAGCTTATATTAAAAGTGGACCCTTTTAGTGAAGAAAGAAAAAAAAAGTAATGGAAATGGATAGTGCAGGCAAAACAACAATTGCGAAAACAAACTTAAAGCTGTCCACTCTTGGTTACGGTGATCTTCTTCGACGTCTTGCCACTCTGACTGCCATAGCCCTCAATCTTCTTGACCACATCCAAACCATCGACTACTTGTCCAAAAACCACGTGTTTGTTATCAAGCCTGAAAAAGAAGAAAGAATCTTAAGAGCAGCCTGCACAGTTTCCATGAAACTTATGTCAGAAGTATTTTTCTTACCAGCTTGTCTTAACAGTGCAAATAAAGAATTGAGATCCGTTGGTGTTGGGACCAGCATTGGCCATAGACAGAATTCCTGAAAATTCAACAATATTAAGATTAAATAGTCCTGACATCAATTCAAAGATAAAGCAGCAAGACAATATCTCTGTGCATACCAGGTCCAGTGTGCTTCAATGTGAAGTTCTCATCTTCGAATTTGGAACCATAAATTGATTTGCCTCCAGTTCCATTATGATTGGTGAAATCGCCACCTTGGCACATGAAATTCGGAATGACACGGTGAAAAATGCTACCAGAAAATCCAAATCCCTTTTCACCGGTGCAGAGTGCACGGAAGTTTTCTGGAAGAAAAAAAAGTGAAAACAGTTAAAAAGTCAAGCCAGCAGACATTTATTCAACACTTCAAAACAAGTAAAACAAACACCAACCAGCCGTTTTAGGAACCACGTCAGAACGCAGCTGTAAGACAAAAAAAAACCACACCATTAAGTTAAAACTCTTATATTACAGAAATGCAATGAACATTTATTTTTGCCTTAATATCAGACACTTGTCTAAAACTCAACATTTGAATCTCGGCACAACCAAAAAAACTTAAGTGAAATAAGGTCATAGCCAGGGGATGCAAAGGCCCCAATTTTTTTGTAGGACCTTCCATGGAATACCTCCTTTGTTCTAAGCACTGTGCCAAAGTCATAACGGCATCAATTATATAGCGATTATTCCCCAAGATTTTCAATAACCCATCTACATTTATTCCCATATACTCCTGATTTCCAAAGCTAACATGAGATGCCAATTTGTAAACATTTCCCATTGAACTATGACAACCGCTTTCAGATAACCGACCAGAGTGGCGATCTCTGAAAACCACAACGCCTACAGATTTACACCTATTGCATAATTGCGCCAAATTAGCTCATTCAAGTTGCAAAACTGAAGCTAAATCTGTCTAATTTTCCCTTTTTCACAAACTCAACCCTATAAAATTGCCAGTCACTTTGTTCTTTCCTCTATCGTCTTTCTTACTAACTATAAATACAACCACGTTGCAAGCTGACCACAAATAGCAGAAATTGACCAACGTTAAAAATCCACAAAAACAAAACAAACCAAAAAAACCCCCGTATTTTTGACGTCATTTTTTTTTGGTAATTTTTAAAAAATTACGTCATTATTGTGTGTCATAAATGAAGTCCTTAACTGACGTCAGTGTTTGTTCATCTTGCAACGTGGGAAGTACTATAATTTATGGTTGGCAACTTAAATCAGCTACCCATTCACCAATATTTTAAGAAATTGGATTTCTAGTTAGATTTACGAATAAAATCCGCAACTTCTATTTGACAAGAGTGGGTTTTTGGCGGGAGTGCAGTGCGGCCATCTTGATAAGTAAGCGTTTTTCGACCCCCAAATGACAAGAAAACTGACATCCTCTGCGTTTCCTGTCAAAGGGGCCTACGTTAAAATATTCTATATCACGAAAGTAAAACCATTCAGAAATTCCAGATCAGAAATCGCACGGGCCTGCTAATTCGTAACCCATTTTTGTTCACGGACCCGCCTTGGCAACAAACGGAAAATTCCACTGCCGTTGGTCTGACCTTGAATACGTAAAACCAAGGACTTGGCGCCATGTGCTCCAACAATGAATTTTAATCGAAGATCCAGATTCACCGGATTTAAAGCCCAATTTCGTTCACAGTTGGGATAACTTGAGCACGTTAGAACATATAAATTTCATCCTGAGAAGGCCGGCAAAGAGCCAGACACGTGAAACACTGTTAAAATGCCGGCCGGTGCATTCTAGTGCATGGGCCGTCCCCCATTTTCCCCAGACTATTCTCGGAAAACTTGGCAAATATTCATGAAAAAAAAGGTGCTTACTTCGAAAACGATGCGTCCCACAGCTTCACCATCAGCAGCCATATCGAAATATGTACGAGGAAGAGCCATTTTCGATGCAAATCGTACGAAACCAGAGGAGACAAAAGAACAAGGGAGTAGTCGATGCGCACAAGTCGATCGATTGGACAGAAAGCGGAAGAGACAAGATGTGGCCATTTATAAAGGGTGGGAGGACAAGCCGTTAATTGGGTGATGAAATAGTTAAGCGTATGCAAAAAAGGAAGATGGATGACAATTATTACTAAAGGCGGTTAGATATTATAAAAAGACAAAATCCAAATAGAAAATCAGGGTATTTTCGGAGGTACTTTCTCGCGGAGGTACACTTTTGCGTTCGGTAAGGTTTGGTCGTGCCAAAGTATCCTTGCGCCCACGAGGCAAAGCGATGATTTTAAGTCTGGAATTGAAGCCAGATTTGATGACCAAGTGAGAGCCATGTTGAGACACATTTGCAGATGTTCCGGTTCCGGACTATTATAATACGTTACCATACTGAGACGTTACGCGCGATGTCGGGTCTATTCAAATCAGGTGGTCATGTTTTTCTGATTTGGATGCTTTTTAAATCTTCATTGCTACGTTTATTTCAACTTACAAAGGGTTTTGAAGCACAGTATAATGCTGTGTTTGAAGTGTCAGTGTCTCAGACATTGGTTTTCTGGATGGTTGCTGATATCACCCACGAATCTACCAAAAAATGATATCAACAATACGAGCATGCATGTACACTTTTTAGAAAAATTGAAAAATGACATTTATATCACATGTATGTATGACATATAGTTTGTAATTATAATATGTCGTTAAAATTACCCTGCGAATAGGTGAAAAAGTAAAATTCTAAAAAATTGACGTAATTTTCGAGTCTGATTTTGACGTCATTTTCTGGAAAATGGTGACCCGGTGACCCGGCAACCAAATGGCGTAATTTTCAGACCAGTTTCTGATGGCGTCATTTTCTACAGACAACATAAAAATGGCGCGCCAGAGACTACGTTCTTTTCAATTCAATTCAATTCTTACACAGAGTTAACACAGAGTTGGTAGTCGTGTAGTCACGTGTGCAAAAGGAATGTGTTAAATGGTTTAAAGTCCCGTACTATGACGTATTATATATATTCCTTGTAGGTCTTTCTGAACAACCCTAACGTAGGGGAGGCCAGCTGTTCAGACCCATGGGGGCAGCCATATTGTCTGCTGTGAAATTCAATTTCATCAGCTGTGTTTTCGTATATTTTTTTACATATATATTCTTGGAAAAAGTTAATTTCACTTGTGGTCAAAGATTCTAGTAACTGCTGTATGGTTAGGATCACACAACGCCGCGCCACCTTTTAGATTTAACTCAAACTTGGTATACATATACTTTTTCCCGCCATTAACACGTACGCTCGCCTTTGTTCATATTACACGTCAATTGTGTATCACCGTGAGTCGTTTTGCACATTAAATAAGTTCTTTTTCGTCTAAAATCGTTTTCTGCTGATCAATTGCTTCACATAACATCTATATCAGATTGGTTACAGTGCCAGCGTGCATGACAAAATGTACCATTGCTCTGTAGAGCAACGCTTGATTTTGCATCGTATTTTAATCAAACTTTTCAATTCAAAATGAGAAGCCTCGGAAAATATCCCATTCTTCTTACAGCCCTACTTTTCATGTAGAATGCAAATTTTATACACATATAGTACATCTGACTTCTATACCTCAGAACCTAACATTCACATTCGCTAGTCATGCCCTGTATGAAGAAGGTCAACAGGAACATGTTAACATGAGGTTGTGGTGTGCAAAAGACTTGAATCGTAGCAAATTCAGCATTTCTATCGATAGATAGATTTATTGACGTAGATGTCAACACGAAAGAAGTTAAGCGCTTTACAACAATTTCTCATGTCACTTAAAACTTGCTCACTATTCCATTAAACTCATTTAACTTAAAATGTATACGCAATTCTCAAACAAGATATTTTTGATAAACCAGAGCAATATGGTTCATTCTGTTTGCATTCATGAAATATGTTGGTTTTGGACACGCAATACATGTACACGTACTTACGCCATAATGGGAATTCCTCTGGACACCTCAGCAATTATATTAACGATCGAACCACCATGATCCTGCATCCAAGAACTAAATACTGGAATTTAACAAGAGGCCAATCAACTCGTTATTAACACAAACAAACTGAGGATTAAATAAAAATCGCCACAATGGATCTATTGAAAAAACTTCAACAATGTAAATCTCGGAAATCTCAGAAATAAAAATATCTACACTGTACATATGATAGGTCAATGTTTACAAACAAATGTTCTAAATAAAAACAAAAATTATCTACATTTACAGTTTTTAAGATGGCTCAGTGGATCATAATGTGCAATCTTGTGACGTTTTATTATTATCTTTTTCACTCGTATTTCAGTCCGTTTCAGTCGCATTCATTGAAAGTGATGGTCATAACATTTACTGGTGAAGGTTTCACAGGGTAGTTTACAATCGCTTTATCCCACCCTCCACATTTACCCGGGCTTAGGGACCGGCAACGATAGTGAAATACTTTACTATAATGCACGTGGCTGGGGAATAACCTAGACAAGGATGGGAAAGAAATACGAGACAGAGTCCGATTTAATACAAATTGGAAATATCCTAGCATTCTGGGAAACAATGAGAAACAACAATGAGGATGACCGACCCAGGAATCTAACCTGGATGTACAGAATGCCAGGCGAGAATGCTAACCACTTCACCATCTTGCTCGTGCGTCAATCTTAGTACAGTAGAATCCACTTATTATAATGCCGGAAATAACAATAGGTCGGATATGATGATGTATAAAGCAATGGAAGCTTAGTTTTCCATAGGAGTGCATGTTAAATTGTCCGGTTATTGTGATGCTGGATATAATAATAATCTGCATTTAGTAAGGGGGGTTTTGGTACAAGTACGTGTATATGCGATTGGCTATTATGATGGTTTCCCATAGAAGTACAGGGGTTTTCCCAGTTCAATGCTATGTGGGATCGACCATTTTGGGCTTTAGGTTGAATCCACTGCAGTTTAAAACTTACTTCAATAATTTATATTGATACTACAAGACATTGACTGAAGATCTCAAAAATGCTTTCAATAATTAGGAAAACTTTACTACAATTAAATCCACGTGTTGGAACAAAGGTAAAGACACAGCGTGGTCAGACACGTCCTGCTGAGGGGAAGTCCGAGCGTAGAAGAACGAGAAAGTCAGGGCACGTGTGGGTCGTCAGCCATCAGCCGTCAGCCCTCAGCCGTCAGCCCTCAGCCGCCAGCCCTCAGCCGACAGCCGGGCAAAAGGGTGATGCAGCGGAGTATTGCGGTGCAGCGCACACGCTAGGGGCACTACGTTAAGAACGCCACAACCATTAACGAGGATATATATATGAAGGGGGGATGTAAAGAAGTTTCCCACGCTCTGCACTTTTCACTTGCTTACCTGAGTGGGTGTATAAACCGTATATAGCCTAGCTAAAGATCTTTGTGTAAACAATTTTCTGCAAAAATTGGAAATGGCATCTACATGTACTGTGAATAAACACCGTGCATTCTCTGTCGAGGAAAAAGTAAACTTCAGATTACATTTGGAAGGTGGAGCAAAAAATGCTGACATTTGTAGGGACACGGAGTTAATCAATCTACCCTGTCAGCAATTTGGAAATCACAGGATCAGCTAAACCGCATGTTTTTCACCAAGTTAAACTGTTTTTTGACATTTTTATGCTCATGTTCATTTGAACGTTAATAATGTATATATTCTTATGTAAAAATACTAAAAATAAATACATGTACAGTATTAAAATGCCATGCATATACTGTATGTGTGTATAGAATGTACATGTACTTCCTTAATGGGTCACATTTTTTTTTAAATTCGGGTTTAGTGATTTCCGGATATAATTGTCAAATTCTGTCGGTCCCTTGAAGATCACTATAAGAGGATTCTACTGTATTCGTCATTTCCATGCAGAAAACATAAAACTTGGAGGGTGGCAAAATCAAATTTTAAATGCCTTAATTCAACAAACCACGATAATTTCCGCAAATTCCACGGTTCCTATACCTGCCCGAATAATTTTCGATAATGACAATGACAATTAAGGCAAACAAAGTTTACTTAATCCTGTCAAATGCAGGAATCATCCTTAAAACGGGTGCCAAAGGGCAGGCAATCAGCAAAGCATGTACGTTACCAGTGATTGCTTAAATTTTCCATGACAACGTACGGTACTAGATTAAATTTTTTTGCCGTAATTATTCAAGTTTCGTATTATGTTGGCTCAGGGCTTAGAAGCAAACGGTAATACTCCGAACCCGTTCAGTGCTCCACACCAGGAGCGATGAATTTTTTAAAAAAGATAATCTTAGCAGGAAAGAGAAAAACCCATTCGGTGTCAGAGTGCTACGACTTGACAAGTAATAGCGAATTCCACTTGTCCAAAAAGAGTACACTGGGGTACTCCGAGTGTACAAATCTGCTCCCATTCCGTTCCATTTGTCCATGGTGCATACTTCGTTAAAATCGGTGCACCCTTCTGGACTGTTTCATTTGGCCAAAAAGAGTGCTCTGAGAGTACCCCGACTGCTCGGTCTCAAGAGCCAGTGCAGCTAATGAATCCAACATAGCAGATGGATTTTCGGCTGCTTTGCTTCGAATTCATCTGCTTTTCTGCAAATTCGTCTGCTGCCTTCAAAAGAAGCGGCAACTGAGCTCTTTTTTGGCAGACTACTTGCACTGGCTATTCCAATTAAACGGAGTAGGTATGACGTCGTAAGGGCGCACTGGGTCAAAACTTTCATGACTTCCGGTCGCACTGGCTAGCTACTGCTCTGCCCTGGTGTGGACAATTCAATTTCGACATTAGGAAGGCCAGGAGGTACAGGAAGTCGCATGTGGAGGGTTAAATTAAATTACTCCATTTGCATAGATCAGTAGGCGCGCTTACCCCGTAAATATAGCCGGCCAGCTATATTTGAATAAATAAATCAGAAATGTATCTATACCTTCTTTACTAACGAGAAACGTTCCAGTCAAGTTGGTTTCGATCACGGCATTCCAGCCTTTTAAACTTATATCTGCTACAGGGGACATAAACTGACCGCCGCCATTGTTCACCAAGAAATCTATTTTGCCATACGTTGACATGGTTTTCGAGACCAGATTTTCAACCTGTAAGAATTGAAATTGTAAGCAAATTAAAAATTCCATTTGATTATTTGGTACGAGCTGATATTTTCTGTAAAACGAAACCATGCGTACCATGCATTATTGTGGCGAATTCGATTGGCCCTAAAAATCTGCACTAGAGTACTCTCAGAGTATGTTTCTGCACTCGTTTCATTCGGATGGGCAATATGCGTACTTCAGAGTAGTCAGTGCAGCCTACTTTCTGTATTCGATTGGTTACTCCACATGCACTGAGAATTCTCTGCTTACTCGGTCGAGAGAGTCGGAGTAGGCTAGAGCATCCAATATGGCAGACTATATTGCGTCTGCTTTTCTTTTAATTTGTCTGCTGTTCTTAACGAAAGAAGGAGACTCGGCACGATTGTACGGTCCGAAATTTAACGGTACGATCAGAAATTGAAGTTATAAATGTTTAGCTTCTATTTAAAGTATTAATTTCAGTAACGATTGTCTTCATACATGCACAAGCTACATACATGCTTCATTCATTACCACTTTGTGCTGGATAATGATCTTCGAAATTGGCGTTTAATTCTTGGTCACGCGGTTTGCACTCGCGTGTTCGAATGGCAAAACGTATTGTAACCGGTGACTCACAAGCTTGCACCGTGCAAAAAAAGTCAAGTGATAAGGTTGCTCTGGCATGCTCATTACTCTACCCTAGTGGGCCCAACCGAATTTGCCCTAAGTATTACGCTTCTCTGCATAAGGTCCATTGTAGATGCTAAAACGGGTATAAATACCCTGTCACTTCCACTACTCAGCCTCCACACTCCACTGCTGAACACTGTCCATCTGGCCAACCTGCTGTTTCAGTGACCACCATTTACACAACATGCCCTTTGCATCATTTACCCCACCCTTCACGTTACACTCATCTATCCCATTCCCTGTGAGTCCTAATCAATGCTTGACAGAGGCACGTGTCATCCCTACACGGTTTTCTTCTAAGGCTGGACAAACACAGAATACATGGTTGATGTCTTCTGTACCATCACCGCACAAATCACGTGTCTCATCAACATCCCTAAATTTAGAGAGACGCTTCCCCGTTTCAAGAGCTCCTGTCCTAACCTGAAAGAACAGAGCACTTCCATACGAATTATCATAGAAGGATTCCTTGTGTATCTTTTTTCTTGCATTTGTAATACAGTAAAACCTGTTAAGAGTGACCACCAAAAAAATGCTATGTTGGTAACTGTACACAGGTGGTCACTATACAAAGAATGCCTGAATTAAATTAAAATAATGAACAAGTACACTGTACTTGTACATTTAGACTGTAATACAAGTAGTAAAAACCACAAAACCAAAAAAGTACAGAATCATCATGTCCATGTGCATTACATACAGTATATTTATTGCCTTATTACACATTTGTTTTATTTAAAGAAAAAATTATCAAGTTTTCCTTGTTTTAAATGCTTTTTGCTTCTTATGATCATGTTTTCAGTAATTTCTTTGATCTGAATAAAATGATTGGCTGAATTATTTGAGAACCACTAGGGTTAAAGCAGGATGTAAGGTGACTCATCTGTCATCTGGTCACTTTATAATTAAGATACATTGGCAATGCAAAAATTGCAAAAAAGACAATACACACTGGTCACTGTACGTACACAATAGACAGGTGGTCACTATACAGAGAATTTTTATGAAGGAAATGTACACTAGAAAAAAAACCACTAAAAGGTGGTCAACATAAACAGGTGGTCACTTTTCCAGGTTTTACTGTATATATTTATTTGGTCACATGTCAAGTCTCATAAAACCGCTACTTTCCCGTTTGGATAATATTCATTTTTCAAGATTGCCGATTCACCTCCCTGATTTTAATAACCAACGAAATTAGCAAATTACTAGGGTTACTCAGACAGAATCTATTCGAATCGTACTTTACCAGTCGAAAAGTCACGTGTGCAAAAGGAATGCATTAATTGGTTTAAAACAGCGATAACCTAATTGAATGAATCTTTCAAACCACTTAGCGTGTCAATTTAGCACACGTGATTTCAGTCTGCCAAAGTACGATTCGTAAAGCTTTCGTATTAGTACTTGAAAATTAATAGTCAATCGCGTCTTCTTTTTGTCTTCATGATCTTAATTAATAACCGATGAGATAACAATATTCAGAAGAGATATTCGATCTTGAGTGTATCAAATACTCCTATTGTATGTACTATAATTAATCTAGCCCAGATCGAGTAATGACAGTGCGAGTTGGGTCTCACAGATGATGAACCGACTTCCACTCGCCTGGTCAGTTTTAAATTGCCCGAATCTCCAAGGTTGTCTCTAATGAATACGCATGAGTTTCTGTTTCATTACCAGACAAAAGCTAAAAATAAAGTATCGTGTCATCCTTGAAATTGAGCATTTAATTAAGTACAAATTTGGACATCACAACTGTACGACTTATTAATAAGGCCTCACAACTGAAATGGCAGCCACATATTCGGTGGAGATGCATTTTATAAATACATTACAGTAGATAGGTTGAAATTCCAGTTTCAGTAATAATTTGAGTTTCATCGTCACATATCATTAGAAGCATTATTTTAAAGACGATTTTTTAAAGTAATAATTAAGTTGGTTGGGCAAAAATTAAACGTGTGACAATACATTTAATGACGAGATTTTAAATGTATTCTTATATTTTCCATTATAGTTACAAATATTTCCATTCTTAGTCACATGATGTTTTTACTGAGACTGCCAATTTGCTATTTGCATTTCTCTATTGTCTAGCAAACTCAGATTGAAAACATCACGCATATACTGACATTATGTATTGCATGTCCCCATAATACAATGGGTTGTAGAATCAGAAGCGGTATTAGCCTGTTCGTTAATAAACAGAGTAAATATTTGATCAGATACAATATTTCTGCTGATCCATTATGAAACATAGGACTGTTATGCTAACTAGCTAAGAAAATTCCAAACAACTCAGTTGCATTTTATTATTCCAACATACAGGTACACGGTTTATCTAGTCGAAAATTTTCGAAACAAGAATGACGAGTGTTCCAGACGGGTGTCGTGATTATGATCTCAAAAATTCACTTTGTTTGAGTTTGGCAGGGCTAGATTATTCATTAGACAGAGTAGACTGAAGACTATAAAACGCCCGCGGTGTTCGTGTATACGTTTAAAACATTAAACAAAAATCAATAGCCTGAAAAAAACGGCATAAACACAGAAAATTTACATAAACTCATTCTTTTAACTCAAAAACGTCATCTGATGTCAGCACAGCATGACTCATATGTTGGTAGTGATTGCCACTCTTCGTCCATCTTTCCCAGCAAATTTGTGATAGCACAAAGAGTTTAAAGTTCACCGCCCCTTTGAGAGGGGCTGTACAAACGCCTCTCGCGCTTGTGCGATCACAATTTGTTTTAACTGATCCCATGAAAGATGGCAATTACCTTGGTACTATACATTGGATGAATAAGACGGCTATGGTATTTACCGGCTATTAAATATGGCTATTTATTTACCGGGGTTTTGTAGTTTCTAATTGAATAATTGAAGAATTTTTTTCAATATTATTAAAGATGCTTCTTCAAGCAATCTGTGGATATTTTGACAGTTTGTTGAGTTTTAAGCAGAATATGCTGACATATTTTGCTCAATTACATCTACTGGTGGTTGAAAAAACACACGGGATTCGAGAACACATGCACTCCGTTGCATGGTCGCCATTTTGCGCACTAATTCATTAAGGATAATGCATGCAAAATCTTGCTGAGAGTTGCCATATTACTTTTACTCAGATAGTGACTTTACAAATAGAACTTTGACAGATATGAACTGATGACGTACAAAGGAGTCACCAAGTTTCCATACCATGGCTGGTAGTTTTAAAACAAGTAGTTAGAAAACTATCAGTCATGGTATAGAAACTTGGTGACCTGTTCTCAGTGGATGGATCTTACGGACTAACTTTCAAAATTAATTCCTACCAAAGGATATAGAGGCGATGAGGATCTGAATATATTGACACAGTGACACCTGATGAAGATGCATACGGCGTCGAAACGTTGTGTTTAAATTAGAATAAATATTGGTTGAGAAAGTTGCGGTGTTTTAGTAAATATAGTTAATTCCCACCACTTGAAGATGAACTACAATTAAGATTGACGTACAAAGGAAGTAGTTCAATGATTTAAAAATGGTGTTAATCTCGAAGGAATCTTTTAATCAAATTTACATGACTGCCAAAGTGCGATCTGTGAAGCTTCCATTATAAGTTAGTAAAATTCCGGTTATTTTTGGGTATTTCCCTGCATATATTATCCCTTTTTAAAAGGTTTAAAAAAATGATATTAGATGAAAAAGGGCCTATAAATATTAACCATTAGGCTTACTATGGCGATAGGACAATCCTTTTGGTAACACGATTTATTATCATCATCAAGCATGGATGCAACACCCTTTGCTGTCTGTTCTAGACCAGAGTCAATGAAGATCCGGCAGTAGACATCAATCGTGTTGACGGTTTTGAACCAGGCATAGGTAACACCTTTACATGTTTATTATACAGGGTGTTCCAGAAGGTATGGCTATGGAAGGATTGTATTATTGCAGCGAAGCGTGTATACTCTATTGCAGTTTTTGTTTTGGAGCAAAATGCAATTCCTACATTTTTGTTTATTGATTCAAAATTAATTTCCATGCAAATGGACAAAATGTTTTTTTTGTTGTCAAAATTACATTTTCTGTGAGAACAAGCGAAAAATGTTCTTTGACCTGATGTCCTAACTTGTTCCAATGTGTTGTTGAAAACGTACATTGCAGAATAAGGTTCCAACATGATGGAACCAATATCAGTCATGTGTTTAACACCATATGTATGAAGGCATAATTACAGTATACGTCATGTAAAGAAGATGTCTCGTTTTAATTTCAGCGTAAAATAAACGGAATTGGCTTTGCCATATTTCATCTGTCAAGCCAATTATCCTGTACATCTCACATTTTGCCAGTTGTTGTCCCAATTATATAGTTTCACCGCAATGCACGTTAGCTTCACTGCAATACACAATCCATAACCATGCATGAATCCTAATACTGTATGTAAGAAAAAATATAAAAGCTGAATACCACATTGAATGTGGTGTTTGCAGAATCGCTGCCAAAATGTTTATGTGAAAGTTAGAACACTGTTAACGATCGGAACAGATGGGTTTTCGACAAAAATTCATAGACTCTCCATAAAAGCTCACGGAAAATTACGGGTATACTGACACTGTATCAATAAAGCTATGAGCACAGCTGTCCTAGACGACGGTATGAGAATTTGAAAATAATAAGGCATGAAATATTACAAGTTGAGTGTAATAATTTCAACTGTCTTTGAATTTAGCAGGATTTCACACTCCTTCGTTGCAACGTTTTCCAATTTATTTACAGTACATGTAGTGTCCTTCACGCTATACTACTGAAAGATTTTCACACAAAATACATTATCAAAAATGCTTTATTATTAAGTTTAATCGACATAGGTATAATGGCCTCAACATTTTATTATTTTTCATGGCCATAATACCTGGAATACATTTCCAAAATTACCAGAATTCAGGAATGCATACAATATAATATCAAGCTCGCATTTGCCAGGCAGTGAAAATTCATTTCCCAAGGTAAGGACGCAACCTCAAGTATAAAACATTTCTCCAAAGGCAAATTCCTTTAACGACGCGTGATCATCGATTTTGAAATAAGTATGGTCTGCATTAAAATGCCACGTTGATTATTCAACCAAATTCATAAGTTTAGATGATGCACAATACTGAATGCAAACTCGTATGATTAAAAAACTGACCAGCAGTGATACAAATTCATCGTTTTAAAAAAAAACCGATGGTGTCAACGTTATGTATATGAGTAACATGAAAGGGTCCTTCCTACAAAGGCTTATGCTGTATACTTAAACGTACAGCAGAAAAGAGATGATTCTAACAACTTGTACGTGCGCCAGCACACAGAACAATATTGCAGCTGTGAAGCAATGTTTATCTTCTTTGTTCTCGAAATGGAAATGTCAGAATGAAACCTGCAAAAAAGAATAACCATTATCGTTTATCAGTGTCAAGGAACAATGCTAGCGAATGGGTGATTCAATTTATACTCATCAGTGTTAGTAACCGAAATTCAATTTAAGGAAATCAAAGAAACAAAAGAAGAATTGCTCCAATGAGATTGCCTACTTACTTATTGATGAAAAACCTGCAAGCAAGTAAAACATTCCCGTATAGCCTAGGACATCAGTCAACGTTTGAGTGAGGATGGCAGTCAATGGACCACCAAATACCTGTTAAAGCAGATCATTATTTGAATGCCAATAAGGTAAAACAGGTAAAATTCAGAATAATGAATAAAAATAGAAAAGAAGCGAGTAATTACCGAATTAGAAAACACAAGTCCATAATTAGCTCCTGCATGCTCAGAACCAAACGTTTTGGAAACGGAAGATGGGAAGATAACAAATGAGCCAGACAGTACCACGTACAGACCACAAATCCATACTCCATATAGATACTTTCCTCCATATGGCATCATTGGCATTGTGAGTAAGAAAAGAGTTACAGAAATGCACAAAATCTTCATTGAAATCTAAGAGTAAGACAAAAAAAATAATTTCGTATCACAAGACACAAGTTGACCCATTTTTAAACAAACTCAAAATGAATACAGGAAATAATTCAAAACAGGATTGTTTAAGGCCGAAGCTGAAAAAATTTATCCGAGCTGCTAACATATAAACGACCTGTTGATAGAAATGAGTAACAAAGAGAAGAGGGAGAGGGTTACAATTGATTATTTTTGGCAAAAATATATTTAATTTTAATGTGTGATAACCCAGGGACTCTTTTAGAAAGGTTATTTCAAAAAAACAATACCATTGTTAGACTACATCATTGATGAGCATGATACAACCATTACATATTTTATATTTTATTTTTGCAATTTAGCAAATTTTGCAATTTTGGTCAATGATCAATAGTCAATTGCCATTGACTATAGGCATCGAACATTACCTTATAAGAGTAGCGATCATATATTATGCCCCAAAGTATCCGACCTCCAGCATTGAAAATGGAAGCAACAGCTCCGATCATCGCTAAGAAGTAATCGTCACTAAAGAATGTCAACCCATATGCCTGCGCAGAGTGTCATAAAAAAAACACACATTACCACCTTGGATATTAAATAACTGCCATGATCTTCCTGAGACATATGATAACCAATCACCTTATACATTGCATTGCAGAAATTCCCTGTTTGGCCATTGAAGAAAAACGTGAACCACATCAAGTAGAATTCCCTAGTCTTCAGCATTTCAAGAGGGGTCAAATTAATAATTCCAAAGTCCTCATCGGTGGCATTAATACAATTAACTGCCACCACTCCAATTTCGTCATCATATTTCCTGGAGGTGCTAGCAAAGGTAATATCGGTATTGATAGATTTCAGAAGTGGAGTATTTTCCTGTATAGAAGCCAGAATACTGCTGTATTAACGCACTTCCTGCTAAAATTTACAAGTGGCGACATGAAATATTTTGAGCAAGGCTACATACGTTAGTGAAGTCAGGGGAACGGGCCACCAAAAGACAGCCAACGAACTGCATCAGCCCATAAATTACTCCCAATAAAAGAAATGTTTCAGGAACCTGGCTCAAAAGTTCGACTTCCGGAAAATACCTGTAGTTATCAAAGAATTTATTTCATGGGAATATCTTTATATGTAAAAAAAACAGGAAAAAGAACAAATATTCACTAACCCATCTGGGTTTGGAGCAACGTTGTATGGATTAAGAAAATCTGTTTGGACTTGATTGAAAATGAATGCTCCTAATCCGAAACCTCCAGCAATCACCCCGTTGACCAAGCCCTTGTTTCCTGGAAACCACTGAGGGTGAAGTGCAAAAATGGCTTTTATTCTCACATACTGTAACTGTAGCCTACATGTATATGTAGATTAATTATAAGAATAAATTACCTTCATTCCGCAAGTTAACAATGAAATGTAGGCAATGCTAATTCCACTTCCATACATGATCCCATAGGTGACAACAACCCACATAAAGGACATGTTTATGGTGTAATAGGTTAGAGCAACCCCAGAGCTATAAAACGCAATAATCAGAAAAAATATACGAATACAAAATCAAACAAATCAGAAGCTAAAAGACGGAAGTAGAATTTACGTCATTAAAACGCAGCCTAGAAAAGCTGTAATCATTGGTCCCAAGTATCTTTCCAAAACGCCTCCAACAGTCATTAACAAGCCTTGACAGGCAACCATAGCTGCATAGATCCATGTCATGTCAGTCAACTGCACATCCAGTCCTTTATAATGTCTCAAATACGAGGCGATATAGGGAGACATATTTCCTAAGTAAAATATTGAATTTTATTTTAAAGAATAGCTCGCAACTGTGGAGATATCCAAAAATTATTAAATCCTTTCATGAAACATGCCTTTATAGACATCTTCATTGAATGAAAACGCAGGCGAAACATTTTTAAGACATTAATTATAACCTACCAAACGTGTAAATTGTGCCTAATGTTAAATGCACCAGAAATGCACCAAACACCATGAAAATCCCACGCCAGAGTACCATGTTGAAGAATACAATCACAATAATGCCGACTGCAAATTAAACGTACAATAAGTATAAGTACATGATTCAAAATATTGTATTCAATTTCAATCCAGTTATTTGTATAAAATTCTACAGAGTGTTTCAGCGCTATGTTGGGAACCTAAGGGTGCCGACGTCATTTAAAAAAGTTATGAATTGTGTAATTTCTGAAATGTTTAACATGGGAGTCAACGGAGGTGCCCCTTGCGCATAGCTTTCTTTACTAACGATGGTGCTATGCGGGAA
>JAQGAO010002761.1:0-18675 GCA_034697705.1 Ommatoiulus sabulosus
ACTCGCCTGGTAGGCCTAGCATAGAAACTATGAACATCCCGGGCAAAGCCGGGCCGTCCAGCTAGTATCTTATAAAACATGTGAACATGTACTTTGTAGTTTCGTGCGTTTATTCGTTGTGTTGCTCGTAAGTTTATGGGATGCTTCTTTGTTCATATTACGCAGAACATTACGAGAGGATATCCAAAATCAAAATTTCATAATGATAAACGAAAATTAATTATACAGGACGTTAACTTTCGGGTCAAGTTAATAGCGTGGAAAATCAATCTACAGCATGCATACATCTACACTACAAAAAAGTCGATACAAAACTATAGCATGTTTTAAAAAAATTATGCCAAAACCACTGATAAATCTAGTACAAATACAAGCTATATATAGAATATGCGAACTTCATCAAACGAAATGAAACTAATGCATTTGCCTCTCGATCGCCAGAATTGGTGCATTTAATAAAGAAAGAAATATCCAGAATTGAAGAACTAATCTGAAATTACATGTGGTCAGTGGTAAATAATTCAGTACATCCCAAAAGGTATCATGTTCGTGTTTACCATAGCACTGCTACCAGTATATATGCACGATATCCATATTACGTACGTTAATGATGCTACTTAAAATCATTTTGTAACTCGAGTGCATGGCGACAACGTTTCACAAATAATGAAACAGCGCGAGCGTGTCAGGTGGTTTGATATTTACGCGACATTAATTACACCTTGCATTTTGTGGGCTATGGGAATACCACTCGTGGATTTGGTCAGACTTCCCTACGTCGCGTTGTTGAGTTTTTCTCGGAATAGTGTCAACGTGAGTCGAACCATCGACCGAGCAGGAGTGGAATTAAAGACAAAAATACCGAGAAAAAAGCAATTAATCTTCCGCCCATGAAAACATCGATCCCATTTATTATTTAAAACGTTGTGTGCATGATCCTCTATTGTTGGGTACAGCAATAGAGTTAAAGTCAATACTCGCCTATGAAGCTGGTCGATGAAATTCAATAAAAAAACGTCTCGCCTTACGAAAATGAGTGTCATTTTTGAGCTGCTTATAAAACTTGCAAACAGTAGTTTATACAGAAATAAGTTTTTTCAACGCAACGTACCTCGAATCATGCCAGAAACCGCCCATTCATCGAGCAAAAGCGATATTACATTACGAAATTATTAAGAAGAACTCGCTTAATACGAATTTCTGCTAGTACGAACTCACTTTCAGTACCCGCCCAATGCTATGAACGAATAACGACAATTTCTTCATTTAAAACGAATTACTAATTCGAATATTACAAATTTTCGTCTAAATCGAATGAGTTCCTGACCATTCGCGCTATATGTCGCGTTAAAAACCAACTTAAGATGATATGAAAAAAAGGTTACTTTATGACGGGGAATTCTCAAATAAAAGTTGAAGCATCTTCCAATTCATACACGTGAGGTATATGACCACCTTCCCATTCATATACTGTACATGACGATGTGGTATATAAGATTTCATCAAAACTTCGACAAAACTATTTAGTTCTCATTGTTGAAGTCATGTTTTGTATGACTTCTGATAATACGAACGACGGACGGTTCAAACGAACTAAATTTTGTCGTCCCTCGAGGTTCGTCTTAACGCAGTTCCAGTGTAATTTGGATTTCGCCCACCACTAAATTTGGTTGTGAAAACGTAAAGTCTAGCATAATTATATTAACAGTCCAACACTTGCATGGACTTCTTGTTTCGGTATCCTGTATACTGCACATAATGGATAGCTTACAGCCACGAAACTGGGACACATGGGAACGATTTTCAGAGATTGCTCAACTTGAGCGTGGCACGTCTTCCAACGATGGTGCAAATAATTTATTAAGTGACGTCAAAAGCATCTTCACCTATGCAAATGCAGCGTCTCCAATCACCGCAACACTACGGGGGAAAGGCAATCTGACAAGTTAATTAGTCACGCATCAATGGATCTTAGACAACCTTTTAAAACCGAAACGATACACAAGGGGGAGTAATTTGTTATAGGTGGGGTCATTTCGAAATTCCTTAGCGAATTCTTCGGCACACTCGCACCAATTGGAAACCACCGTATCCATCGTGTCAAAAACAAATTGGACAGCTCTAAGATTTATAGAGCGCGAAAGTTAGTCAACTACTGCATTATTTGGTAGTAGTAATTCATGTACTTGAAAAGTATAATTTTAAACAAAGCAACGTATGTACGATTGGAAACTGATAGAAATGTTGTGATTACAAAATTCCTTTTGTTGTCTTCTAAATATGCATTCCTGATATGTAATACATGTATTATACAGTGTACGTACTGTATAATATAGGCATTTGCAGAAAAGTAATTTGCTTTGTTGGTCAAGTATTATTGGTACAGAGTATAATTCTGAAGCGGTAAAGTGAGTTATCAATTACACGTGACTTAAAATGATCTGACACAAACTTAGAAGTATTTTTCGGAGAGTTCTTTCGTTATTTTTCAAAATGAAACTTGTCAAGCTTTGTCTAAAAAGTCTAACAATTAGCGTTTACATGGATCGATAAAAATAACCATCGCAAAATCAAAAGAAATCTCAGTCGTTTCATAGTTTAAAAAAGATGAATTCTCTGAAGATTGCCAAATTAGGACTAAATTTAGTCTCGAAATAGTAATCATGAATCCATATATTTCAAACAATGCTTGTATTGCACTATACAGTACATGTACAGTATTTCGGCGTTGAACAGCTAATTAGTTTAAGTGCAAACGTCTCCGTATATTACACGACACAAAGCAGTTTCCACAAAGATCGACGGTAATTTATTCTAAGCAAATTAGAGGTCTTTGATCTAATGGGTTCAGTAAATAAGATGGTCACAACAGAAGACTGATAGTTTAAACAGCCTGATATTTTGTCGCTAAATTCAATTATAACTCGCTAGTGCAAAGTACTCGCGTGACACTCTAGGATGGCATTGCGCGCGTTCAGTATTAAAACAGCGTTAATTAACATTGTTTGGGGTAAATCGAGACAAAGATTAATGATGTTTGTACGTTAAACTTTCCATCGTGCAATTCTCAGATTTCTTTTAATAAGATCGATTCACACAATTCATTATAGTTGTGCTACGTGAGACAGCAAATTTAAACACGTGTGCCTCGAAGAGTACGTAAGTGCATGCGTCGCGGGAGTTAGGATTGAGTACGAAACTACTGTACGTACTCTTCACCTTTGGCACTTGTCTACCGTTCATTCGATGACAAAACAAAACCATTTTTATTTCAAAAGAGACAACGGTATTTTATTTTGAAAATCAAATGATTAATTTTTTGTTAGAAAAAGACTTTCATATTAATTTCGTAGCCTGTGTATACATAATTAGTATAGCATTGTACGCGTGTCATCTTGGAAACATGTGCATTTAACCTCAATAATTTTTCCAATAAATATACTTTGCATCTAACAAGTTTGCCAACATATTTCTCTCATGAAAACGTACTTTCCTAAGCACCAGTACAAGAGATTTTTTTCGTTGCAGACGTGCACTGAGCCATTGGTGGATTACGAAGACTAATTAAACTAAGTTGGCGAACATCAATAAAAAAATCTCTTAACTTCTCGTTTCAGCTTTCCTCCAGCAACGAGTGAAGAACTCACCCACGGCACAATGGCATATCAAGGATTCTGCATTTCTGTATACGAACCCTCCATCATCTCTTTCGGAACAAAGGAGTGATTTGTGCGGAAGGATTAGTGAGCGGATCATGAAGACTACTCGTTCTTTCCAATCTCCGTTTTTAAGCGTGGATTTACAACGCCAGGTGGTATTGGCCAATAAAATTAATCGTGCAAATTACGAAACTTCGAGAAAATATGCTCAACGCACTACTTTAGTCCATCCACCATGGATTAGGCAGCAATAAGGAAATACTGTTACTCTTAACATACAGATGTGACCCGAGTCGTGATAAGGTTGCACGAGTTTTACCACACTGAATTTTGGAAATACACCCGTAGACGAAGGGGTCAAGATGTCAGAATGGTGGCCATTCTCCGAGACAGCGGAGGACGATTACCGCGGAGTAACACAGTCCACGTTGTACCCGTGCAACAGTAGCCAGTGCGCGGCGCTTCAACGGGAGAATGCTGATGATGGCCAAATGATGTTGGGCAATGAAATCAACGATAATTGGGAATCCCATCTAACCTCCAACAGCGCCGGTACGGAGGCGTCATCGACGGCATCCTCCGTGATTGATTTGTCTTTTACTACGTGGGCTGCGCTAATAACCATTCTGTTGCTGCTCTTTACCGCTCTTGGAAATACGCTGGTGTGCATTGCCATAGCCTGGGATAAGCGCCTTCAAAATATGACCAACTATTTTCTCATGTCCCTAGCCGCAACGGATTTCATGGTTGCTTTGTTCGTTATGCCCTTCGGAATACTGGTCATTATTAAAGGTAAGCGGTCGGGGTAGACGCGTTACACTAAATTGCCGTATGTTTTCCAGCACCATTTCATAAGGGTGTTTATATGGTGTGAGAACCGAGCCGACCTAACTTCGGTTTTAGTTCCCTAAATTTTCTTGCGCAGACATACAAAAATATAGTTCAGAAAATACACGCTGCGTTGCATAACGTACATTTCATTACACCAATTACAAACATAGCATTCCAAGTGGTGCATATTTTGACCAAGCACGTCTGCAAAAAACTCACATTTGAGGCATATCTCACACCTTCTCAAGTAGCCTATCTTTTTTCTGAATTTCAATTCACCTGATAACTACTAACTGTGAATATATACCGATCGAGAATTGCCAATTTAAAGAATATGAAAAGTTTACAACTTACACATTAGGCGTAATTTCTAAATTGGTGCATGGCAGTGTTCTTTGCACTCTCCATGTAGAAAAAAATTAATATTAACCGTAATAATAATATATATTTCTGCAGTATACAAACTAAATACCGGTATACATCTACGTATTGATTCAACGAATTAAATTATAGTATCAAAGAATGCTTTCCAATAAATGTGCTGCATGACGAAGTCATTTCATAATTAAAGCCCTGCAAAGCCCTATGGATTACCCACTGTATGTGCACTTAAATTGTTTTTATCCTCGCGAATGATGCGAAAACTGCTTTACAGAATCAGAACTTGACGATCATCGGGTACTGTAAAACCCTTGAAAGGATTAATGATCAATATTTGTTCAAAGTACTTTAAGCGATTTAACACATGCACGCCATCTAAAACGGGTGAACACTAAATTGGTCGTGTTCCTTTTATTGCCAGTAATTTGGCATGATTGAAAGGCTGGATTCCGCCATTTCTAGCCATTTATACGATAATTATCAATTTGATGAGCAGAACACAGTACGTGCTACATATTGAGCAATAAAAAGTTATCAAGTACCTCTAATGTTATAATAGCCAGCTAAGATTAATGGTCATAGCCTGTAAAAGACATAATGATGGTATGCCATCATTAATCAGCCATCGTTGTTAAGGGCTTATACATGTATTATATACAGTATAGGCGAACTTTGAGACTGATGCCCTCCAAATGTAACCCGCATGCCACCATAAAATCCTGAATTTCGATGTAGAAATGCATGTATATACAGTGTTCATGAATATGTGCTTAGTGTGCTATGCAATAATGTATAGTCAGCTATACACGTGCGTCTATAAAGTACAATTTTTGAACATTGCAAATATTCTGTTTAACTAACAAAAGTCTGACATTGTTTGGGGGGGAAACAACATGCAGATTTATGATAATGAGGAAACTTCTTGCACAATATTAGAGGCTAAGATTAATGGTAATAAAGAGTGTACAAATGCATTTATTATAATACACAAGAACATTACTTACTAATGACGCTCTAGAGAGTCTAAAGGCACTAAATTAAGTCATTAAAAAAGAAGGGTGGAATTTTATTGTTTCATTTGGTACTACAGCACGAATGAAATGTCCCGATTACTTACACGAAGTCGCTTGAAAGAATGTACGGAAATGTAATTCATATGGATGTACACTCAATACTGTACAAAAGCTTCATCAAGCATGTAATGGAAATACTTGTTATACCTTTTTGAATGCCAATACTCGTGTACATACACAGTATAATGGCAGATTTTGCTTTGCGAATCAAATGCACGGGCTTTAGCTTGCATTTCAGGCGGGTCATTCGGGTAAACAAACGGTTACAGTGCCATCTCTGCGCATATATAAATCAACTATGAGAAGTCTAAATATAATTTATTCAAATGATGTGGCCTATGGGGGTACGATAATGGATGTGCCGTAATCGTACAAATGCATGCAAATTTAAAAACAATTACATCGCGAATACACGGAAATATACGTGTATAAACGGGACGAAATAAAATCGTAAACAATAAACTGATGATACAATTCATGTACGGAACTTCTGTGCACATACAGTATCTGACATACAGTAGGGTCAATTCAATTTTAAATGTCGTTATCCACACGCCATGCAGTTTTATGAAGATTCCAAGATCGTTATTGACTACATGGGCAATATGCTGGCCTGATATCAAATGGTCATTCAATGACGTCAACAACAACGTGAACATAGTCAGAACTTTCAACTGAAACGTACCTTACAGAACAAAAGAAACTTCAAGTGCAGATCATGCTAGTTCGACCATTGAATGCGCAGTTTTATTAACATTATAATATTTTGTGTGCAAGTACTAGTTTTATTAGTATTGCAGTGATGCTTTGTAAGTGTTAATTCAGAGACAATCAAATTTCCAAAGTATAGATTTGACAATCATAACAGCTCTAGAGAGTCAACAAGACCACTCACGTTTTGAATATAAATATATAGTATATAATACTATAGGGTCATGGGACAGACTACTTTCTCACATAAACCCCACATTTTACCAAACATTTGTCCTGCCAATAAACCAAGGCATCTAGCTCAGTATTGAAAAATGTCAATTATTGAATTGCATGAATGCAGGATATGTGCTTGGCGAATATTGTTTAGCCGGTGATGTGCCTTTCAGTAAATGAAATCTTCACACCTTTACGTTTATCAACTCAATATTTAATATTATGTCCACCAGTCCCTCCACATTCACCTAATGATGGGGGCAGAGTTCGTGGGAGGAAATATGGATTTACTTGCTTTGTTATAGGCAGGCAATTTGAATGACATAAGGAAAATTACACACGTGAGAGGTCTTGAACCTTATATTAAACGACCCTCGTATATCTTCTTAATATCTCACCGCGTATGAGATTATATATAATTTGTATCAGGTTTTCACTGTTAAAATAACATTACTATGCAGGGGATCGAAACGTTTAATATTAGAATCAATAAGGGTATAACATGAATATCTTGTAGCTTTCTGGTCACTTCCTTAAGTGGTACTTGCGCTAAAGTGCATCAATCAGGCATACATCTTCAATACAGCTATCGGATCATGTCATCAATCATTGTTACTACACTCAAGCGCAGTTCCGAAAACCAGTGTCGCAACAGCGAAATAGCATGCGGAATAACAGAAGTATTTGCTTGTCAAATGCATGTATACCTGCGCACATCTCATAGTCCGAGTCCCTATCTAGTCGCAGTGTATTAACATTTTAGTTCGTCATAACAAAAGCAACCGAAGACAAAATATCAAGTAACTGATCGACTGAAGTACACTGCATGGGACTGAATATCAAGCGCAATATGAGATGTGTGGGCGTAGGCTTTCATTCATCCTATTGTCTATAAAAATAGATCGTTAACAAAAAAGCGCTATTAATCTAATAGATGAAAGCTTGGAGTTCACGATATACCTATGCATGTATACGCGTGCGGATTAGCACTTTTTGAAAACGATCCAGAAGCAACCTAAAATTAATCGCCTTTAGCATGGGCAGAAATCCTTTTTTATAATAAATTCCTTTCCGTGTTCCACATCGGTATTATGTACATGGAACGTATACATATAGTACAGTGTATACATTTCACAACTAATCCCTTTCATGGTACACGTAATAATGGACGATTGGTTAACCTAACCAACTAATTATTGACTAAGTAATTTGTTCCATTTTGTTGGATATATGCGAAGAGATTAATGAAAAAGCGATTTTTTTTACAATTTCGTAGCTTTCAGCTCATCCGTTGCTTCATATCAAAAAATATCTGCCTCTCAAATCTTTACCTTGATATAGCCTCTGGGCAAGTATACAATTATTAACATCTTCATTACATGCATTAGACTAATATTCGCTTAAGTTAATGAATAACGTAGATTGAATACATATTTACAGGAACAATTGCTACTGAAGTGAAGTTCGTATCCTTAATTAGTACTCAGGAATATATAACCACTTTCTCTCTTGAACTAAGAGAAGCTACCTACCGACTCGTTTAAAACTACCTAGAAATACCAGAGAATTTACCAGAGAAATACCCCTCTTAAGTAATTAGTAGGCCTATACAGGGTTAGCACTAATGAAATATAACTTTGAAAATAAAAAAATAATGAAATGTGCATTTAAATTGCATGTCTCGTATATAGGAAAATACGACGTTATTTTTCAGTACATACAGGTACATTAACTTCAATAGTTTTTGTTAATCAATTTTGAAAGTATATAGGCCTGCTTAATTTGTGCTAACACTGCATATATTTTTTTTGTTATTACTTAATTGACATCACTGATCATTGGCATATACAGTATACGTGTACACATGTACAATAAGCTATTATATTGTAGATCGTATATAGCCTACTTATTTTCAAATA
This sequence comes from Ommatoiulus sabulosus, assembly GCA_034697705.1. Lineage (NCBI taxonomy): Eukaryota > Metazoa > Arthropoda > Diplopoda > Julida > Julidae > Ommatoiulus > Ommatoiulus sabulosus. The sequence goes on from JAQGAO010002761.1 coordinate 8,791, forward strand.
AAACTGGAGCGAAGGGTACAATATCTTACCGTATACAATTTTTTGTACAATAGATTAAACAAAAGTAACAGATAAATGTCGGGTTTGAGTAGCAAATATATTTAGTTTCAAAAATGCTTATAAAAAGCTCATAAGTATTCTTTATCATAAGCAATTTAACATAATTAACCCTAGTTTCAGAGCAACAGTGGTTGCTCTGAATCTAGGGTCAACGAAATAAAAATTCATACTCTTAATAGCATGGATCCAAAGAGTCAAGAAGTTCACAAAATATGGAGTGAATAAGAGTGAGAGCTAGGGTGCGACAGTAACTATATAACGCTATCCACATTGCAGAATATGGAGAAGATTTTCTACATGACATGTGTTCATAACGCGCATTTTGTCAAAATAACCCATTTCGATCAAATGCACGTGTGTCAAAAAACCAAGATTTTCAATCTAGCCAACATAAAGATCATTTTGGCATCCAACTGCCACAATAAATCACTTTCTTACTGTATAATTTCAACCTCAAATCCAATAACATTCCCTAACATTTCATCAAATGTATCTATAAAAATACTCCTTTCTGAAAGTGGTCTTGCAGATCAATCGCAGCTATAAAATTTCGCGTAAATTGCACAATTTTATTGTTATATACCCAAAACCTAAGGAAGAATACCTCGTATAAAAAGCGAAGAAAATGGATATTTTTTTTGTCAATTGCACACGACAAGACACCAGCGCCTATCTTTCTTTTTTTCATACCCCGTAGGAACGAGGAAAAGTTATTGGAACTGAAAATGATTTTGCGGACGTGGGAGTAATAAAACGTTTTCGCTTATTATTAAACAAATTATGTTTTATACTATAAAAATACGTTATACTGTACAGCTAGGTTCCTCAAAAATGCCATCAAGTATTTTGGCTTACTGGAATGATTTTGAACTACTACACGATCCATGGCACCTAGATGCTCAAAAAGTGATGAAAACAAAGTAGGCTACTAGTTAACACCGCCTTAAGATACTAAAAATACGCAAAACTTATAGATACTTATTCAAAACCAGCAGTTGTCCAACTGCAATGTATAGAGCAATTTACCGACTAGCTACTTATCGTACCACATATGGATTTAACGACACTGTATACTACTGCTAAACTTAGGTTTTGGACCTAAAACTTCCCATAGCCTCTCTATATATAATAGAGTCCATGAAAATAAAACCCACAGGAAAGAAATCCATCTTTATGTGCTGAAATGGCCTATGTGAAGTGGAAATTATTACCTTTATTTATTCATAACTGGAATTCCATATGCAATTCAGCCACTAGACGTTTGCGTGCCCATTATTCCTCACAGCGTTCAGATATGTAAACGAAAAATGTGGAAAGGTTATAGGCTGGCCTTTCTCAAAAATGCAGCCTCACTTGCATGGAAAAAGAAATCATATTTACACATTCCGCACATGGAGCTGAAAAACTCAAGGCGTCCATTATTGATAAAGACAATAAAAAGATGCACCTGGGGAAATTATTTTGCGCAAAATTGCATTAGGGCCTATTTGAAGGGAAAACAGGAAATATTCGCACGAAAATAAGCATCCCGCGTCAAAATACCCTAAATCTGGAATAAAAACAAAATTTGCGCAAGGGGAATAAGCTCGCGTATTTGGGGATTAAGGAACATTACTTGCAACTATCTAGCTATATCCTTAAATGCGTATATGAAACGAACAAAAAAACTGCTCTTAAAAAATCTGGTAATAAATGGTTGTGCGGAATGCATAAACCACAGCAAAGATATAGCCAGATATGATGTTAGGATAATTAATATTCAACAGAAGGGAAATTTCGGGGAAACCATACAGTGGCTATTGATTGTTGATATGATAAATGCGTAATATGGTCGAGAACCCGCCTTGTATATTATAGTAAGGGTGGTTATTAATTTTCGAAGCGCTCAAATGACAACGGAAAAAATGAAATTCGTTGAATAACAAGTATGAGCTTCAACTTCGTCACCTTGGCAATCAGGAATAGAAAATGAGCCATTGCAGATATCCATTTCATTTAGGAAAATAAACATTGCTGGAATTTTTTTTAAAAAAAGCAACACCAATGTACCCTAAGGCACCATTTTATGAGACACAGATTTAATAACTTCATGGAGTAGAAAAAAAACCATAAAATTGAGTACGCCATCCAATGATAGCCGTGTGCCACGTCTTAACATTATGGTCTTCTATAGAGGTTAATAAAAATGTCATAGATTATAGCACATATCTCATTACTTGAAGCTGCACATTGGATTGGAAAAAAAAATCCAGACTGGATACGCTCTCTCAAACGAACAAATGATTCATTCCACTATGGAATCAAAAGTAATAGAGCAAAAAATGGATTGTTTCAAGATTTATGAATCTATGTAACCTTATGGCATTAATATCGCCTATCTGCGCAGAATCTGATTGACCAGCTTCACATGAGGATGTTTATTTTAGAAAAAAACAAATAGGCATTAGTTAACATGAAGTGGAACATACAGTGGAACCGCATTAAGAAGAACTCGCTTTATACGAATTTCTGATAGTTCGAACTCATTTCCACTTCCCATCCAAGGGTATATATGGACGAATAATGTAAATTTCTTTGTTCAAGACAAATTCCGAATTCGGATATTACACATTTTCGGCTAAGACTAATGAATTTTCGAATTTCCAGGCATTCGCGTTGTTACGTTAAATCGAACTTTAGACAATATGAAAACCAAGTTACGTTATAATAGGGAACTCCCCAATAAAACTTGCAACACCTTCCCAAGTCCCCATTAATATACGTGGGGTAGAAGTTCTTCCAAATTGCGATGTTCCTTGATATCGTACAAAAGATTTGTCGGATTAAAGAATGGATGTAAATAACTGCGACCATGTGACAGTCATGTTTATTTCAACACAAAGTTCACTGCTCCTTTGTCCCTAAAGTAATCATAACGTCCGCATGACACGTCCGTCATCATCAATTCTAGAGTCGTATCAGCAATGGGGTTAACCAAATATGCAGTGTCAATTATTCCGTCGTCCATTGGCAAAAATCCATATCGGTACAACGTTGACGAATCGAATAGATTGGCTAAACGTAAGTTACAATTTGGATAGTTACCAGAAGAAATTTCTTGCACACGTACAGTACATCACTAATTTATCATCACCTGTGGTTATTGCCAACCATATAAAGTGACATTGTCATACACTAGGTAATAATGCCAATTACCTCTCAAGACGAATTTGCTAAGAAAAGAGGTTGCAAAAGGTTGTTGATGCCGTGTGGGAGAGCTTAATTATCACATCAAACGAAGAATAATTATATTTGCGAGGGAGAATGTGCCCCTGCCAAAACGCATTTCATTTTCACAATTAGGATATCGTGCATTGCATCTCATGAGGATATCCAAGTTGGAAGCGCTATTCGAAGCGACTGTCAGAATAAGCCACTGTCATGATAAGGGGAATTATATGCAAGAAGCATACGCCACCAATGAGCAGCAGCCATAAATAGCTCGCGTAACGAAGCTGCAGCCTTATCTTTCATCCCACTTAATCTGGGTCCTACCAGGACTGGCATTGATTCATGAGCCTCGAACAATGTCAGCAGCTATTTTATTCTTCCGATGTAATTAACGAAACAATTACGCAACACTCATAGAAGTCTAATGAGTTTATAGCCCACTAAATTAACTGACGAGATTAGCTAGGGCCCCTTTGGGCGTTGAAATCAGTTGACGACGAGCCACCGGTTAAGGAACATGGCCATGAAGAGTAGCAATTTGCCGAGAGAGCTCATCAATTTAGATTATACATTAAATCCATGAACAAATTTAAACGGACGGATGAAACATACCTTCAACGCCGGAAGTCTCCATATTCAAGCAGAAAAGCTAAAGTTTGTTATAGAAAAAAAATAATAAAACTTGCTGGAATCTCATAATTAATATAATTTGTCATAAAATCTGCAAAAGCTTCTGAGAGAAATACTGTTTGAGACTTTTTGATAATTTGATAAAACTATAAAAAAAAAACTTACATGTACGTCTACAGTAAAGTTGTTACTGTTATGCACAAAGATATTTTGATGCATACATCAGAAGTGCTTCCAAATAAAGTTAAATTTGCATAAGGCTGTAAAAGAGGCAATTAATCAATGCCCCTGAAATAAAGCAATGACTTGGCTATTCACGGCATCATCTTATTAGATGATGAATACGCAAAATGTGGGGTGGCAAAAGAGCTGAACATGTATCATCCTAAGCATGGCTCCCACAAGGGCCGGGAAGGATGGGGGGGAGGGCTGACAGGGCTCTAGCCCGAGGGCCGGTGTGGAGGGCTTTCCGTAATCCAGCAGAGCGTCTCGATGCCCTTAACCTATGCAGTAGGCAGGGAAGGGCCCGCCAAAGATTACGGCCTAGGAGTCTGCTAGCTGCAGAATGTGAAGGAAGGGGAGGGGGGGGGATCTTAACCTTGGGTAATACAAACCAATTTCAGAAAAATAAAATGACAATAATAAAATACGTTTTGGGGCTAATATTCAGCAGAAATCGGAATACTTTGAATCTCCACCGCAGATTCTACAATTGTAGAAAAGCTCCCGAAAGCGCCGTGCCCTTTCTTTTCTACGTGACAATCTTTCCGATGCGAAAAATTATTAGTTTTCATTTTAGCATTGCTTAAACATTGTCACAAACGATTCAGATTCGTGGAAGATTCAACAGTTGTCCTACGCTCGTTAAGCTTTCAATCCAAAAAACCTTACAAAAATGAACCCACGTGCAAAATTGTATCAAAGCTCGCACTGCACATACAGTAGTCACATACATGTACGCCGTGAGCAAGTGACTTCGAGTGAAAATAATACGAAAACGAATCTGCGCAGGTATTGCGTTGCTCCATGAATGGGTTTCGAGGAATATCAATGATACAGGATTACGTATATCTACTACTGTAGTACAAGTACATGCACGCATACACGAGTGTCTCGACTTTACGATGGAGGGATACGATAAATACCGATTCAGCGACGAATTTTCCCTCTTGACATATGAAAGACGTTATTAACAATGATATCAGTAATCTGCAATAATAATAAACGATGACACCAGCCATGGGCGTGTGCTCACTATCGGAGCAATACCGCGAAATTATTTCATGAATAAAAATGTCTTCTTGCAAATGGCTTATCTCGTGTTTCATTAAAAGAAATTTTAGGCATTCGGTGCCAATTTACCATATATAAATCGAAACTATGATCGAATTAGCAACGACATCATAAAGGAACCTAACTTTAAGCTTAATATTTCCCTGGAGGTGAATGAAAAATAAACTTAAATGACATTGGCACATTTTGACGAAGTGCAAAAATCTCTACATGTCTATTCTTTCCACTTTCCAACTTACTTTATACATGTACATGTAGGTGAACTCGTTCTCGACAGCATTCTCTTACTTTTATTTACTTAAAAAAATTTTTTCATAGTGTCAACAATGTCGCAGGATTTACAGTAGCCTATATTGACTTTAAGTGGATGTTGAGACGGCTTAAAAATCGAAATTAATGTCATGAGATGCTTCTAAGTGCACGTTTGAGAAGATGATTGTCTGAAAATCCGGGATCAATGTTCACGTTACAACTACAAAATCAATGAGATTGTTTCCCGGCGCAACAGAGCAAATCGTAACGTTAAATGCAAATTTTGCTGTGACTAACATTTCAACAAACGGAATAGGATATCTCCGAACACGATAAATGCATGCTAATTGTGTGCATTTTGCGGTACCCACGAAGCTTCTATATACCTCCAAACACCCGAAAAAGTAAAACACCAAATTAATACATTTAATAGTTCCTCTATTAGCTTAAAACACATCATAATACAGTCGAACCTCGTTAAAACGAATCTCAAGGGACGTCAGAATTTGCTCATTTAAACCGTTGCGTCGTTCGTATTATCAGAAGTCAGACAGAACATGACTTCAACAATAAGAACTAAAGTTGTGTTGAAGTTTGGATGAAAACCTACCCCACTCATATGAATTCATTCCCCGAACTCATTCCCCGTTAAAATGTACCTTTTTCATATTGTCTAAAGTTCGTTTCAACGTAACACATAAGCGCGAATACTCGGGAAAATTCATTCGTTTAGCCGAAAACGTGTTATATCCGAATATATTGTTAATCTTTCGCATGATCGCATCCTAGGACGGGGACTGGAAATGAGTTCGTACGGTCAAAAATAGCGGTATAAAGCGAGTTTTTCTTAATGAGATATTCCATCGTAATCTGAATAACATGTCGAAGGAAATTTACAATACATGTATATGGTCTAGAAACATGTTTCATCTTGGATTCCTTCGTTTCAAACCCTTTTCCTATAGCTTCGACTGATTCCAAGAAATTGAGTTGTCATGGGCTAAGGGATGCACTGGTAATCGTTGACAAGTGACTAAGCTCGTACATGCTCGGCTAAACCGAAAATCCTTATTTGCCAATCACCCCGCACACGACCAAGTAATTGAGTGTAATAGAAAAAGTTGGCGATATAATAAAAATGGCCTTGCATCGTCTCACCCCAAACCGAAAGTCAAAAGTCTCGAAATATGCCGAGGCACGCGGATCGATGTTTAAATTACATTATCTTTTCCAAATGACATTGAGTGGCGTTAGGCTCATTCTGGCGCTGAAGCATAGATGGATCGGCGTGTTGCGCAAAACCAACCCATGTAGAGAAATGACGTAAATATCAGATACATCGCTTAGCTTTCTAACGACTGGTTTTCACCGAAAAAAAAAAAAAATTACATCGGCTTTTGCGCCAATTGCCGTTAAGAGAAGCGTCGCTGACAGACGCTATGAATCATATTTATCATTATCTGGAACCGAACCGGCGCCTTTCAAAATATATTATTTGGCTAAGAAAGTGACAAATGTTTACCTTAAAAAAGTTTTATCTGGCTACGAGATAAACGTCCTCGCCATCAAATTGCATGCAGCCATGGCAGAAGCACGCTGCTTGTCATTTGTTATCAAACTTTGCTTTACCCATCGACTTAAATCTAACCATTCTCCAGAAAGATGTAACCTCGTTTCGTATAGGGCGCAGCTACGAAGGTCTTAAATTAAAGGAAGGATTTACAGTATGAAAGATGCTACTACGCAGGAAGCGCATCGTGCGTAAGAGAGCGGGGATGCAAGAAGTACAATTTTATGCATGAAGAAGTACGAAAGTGTCTGATTTATTTGCCAGGGTACAAGAGGACCAAAAGGAGAATGATGATGTGCCCGCGTTATGGGGACCGTTTCAGACGCACCAATATTCAATAGTTGTGCACGATTTTCACGCACGCATTGAATATAAAGCGAAGTAATGACGCGTGTTTGCCAAGTTGCCATAACATTTCTGATGAAAAGAGGCTCGTGTCGAACGCCGCCATCGCTTGACGACAATTTTTTAACTCAATATTTCGGTTGCAATGCAAAAATAATGGTCGGTTTGGACATCGCAGACGGGAGCTCAAAATGCTCCGGGAACTGCTATAGAAGCATGTTTTGAAACATGCCATCACCATTTGCTTCTCCATAAAAAAAAGGAGAAAGATTGATTTGATTACGTCATAATGTTCTACGAGGAACATCTGTCAAAATGTCAAATGTTTGCAAAGCCAAGCAGAAAAACTGAATTTCTAAGTAACATCTCTCTTGCATGCACATCGGAGCTGTAATAATCGCTAGAAAAACACGCGAATAACCATTTTGTTAATCTTGCAATATTATAACAACATGACTAGTCAGCGGTTAACCGATAAATCGATATCTATATATGAGATAAAAAGCTACACAAACCCCTACGAGAATTTGTTGCTACTGAGAGTTTGTAAAAAGACACCGCGGAAAACGATAATTAGAGAAGCCGTGCTGAAACCACATGATAACATTACATTTTTACATTTATGCATGGGTATTGTTATGGCAGTGGATCTCGACCCATTAAATATTGGATTCATGACTTCCATTTTGAGCGTTATATATAGGGTGGAACAGAATAGATAGCCACCCAATTTTTTTTTTCTTTTCTGTTTAATTGCTGTCATGTGTGCTCTATCCAATGATGTTGTTACATTCGACCTACAACAATTGTTCCACGGAAACGTGGGCTCAAACGTTTTTACCGTAACACCTAGAACAAAATGTCAGACTAGGAAAAGGAAGAGCATAGTTGGTTTGTATGTATTCAACTGGTTTCGTCTTCATTGGCAATTATTTGAAGTTGCTACAATGTTTTGAAAACAGGGACAAACACCAGTGGTTAGCTGCGCTGCAGCACACTAGTGCACTGCTGTTAAGCGACCTTCATACACCAGTGTGCTGCAGCGAAGCTAGCAATTGGTGTCCGCCCCTGTATTCAAAACATTGTAGCAACTTCAAATAATTGCCAATGAAGACGAAACCAGTTGAATACAAGTATATACAAACAAACCATGCTCTTCCTTTTTCAAGTTTCACGTTTTATCTTAGGTGTTACCGTCGGTACAAACGTTTGAGCACACGTTTCCGTGAAACAATTGTCGTAGGTCAAATGTAACAACATCATTAGCTAGAGCACATGACTTCCTATTTAACCGCACAAACAGAATTTACGTAACTATAACAAAAAAGAAAAAAATGGGGTGGCTCTCTATTCTGTTCCACCCTGTATATCGACGACTGCAAGCGTACAGGCTCGTCCATTGTAACGCTTACGATCAAATTAAACCAATTTGTTACAATCGCGAGCAATTTTTCCATCAATGCCCATTTACGTAGCCCCAAAAAAAATCCATTGTTAATAACTTTTAGCAAGTACGATTTTAGAATTGGCCAATTTGCGTGGGAGTGAATTGCATACTTCATCGGTGATATTAGGGAAATTTTCATGCCACGTTTTTCTTATCCGCAAACCCACGCTTTCTATCAATTTTGCACTATATTATTATTATTATCAAGCTTGTCGTGCAATTGCGCTAGCACGTACTTATGGATTTTTCATTCTGACACCCAACACGACTTTGTCTTCGCGGCCAAATTTATTTATCTTCCTAATATTTGAGTGTAGACACGGGCGTGAACAGCCATTTTCAAAATGAAATATTTCGAAACAATTTTTTTTTTCGATGCTCGAGGTGCATTAAAATAAACTGGGTTATTTATATAATAGCTTCCCTTAAATAAATGGCTTTTCGTAACTTTCTAGGACATTTCCCCCCACTTTACATTACCGTTTGACAGAAATATGACTTTTACAAAACCCTATACGGCAGCGATATAACGCTCAACTACGGCGTTCACCTCGTTTTCAATTCATAGCACATCCGAGCAGATGACAATCTTTCATTCAAACCGCAAGTGCCCCATCTGTTGCATCCAGTGCAATTCTTGTCATCCCAATTGTCTAGGTGAACTTGTCTGCTCCTATTATCTTTACTTGTCTCTCGCTATTAAGTTGCGGGAGAAAAAATGCTTAAGGGGCCCATTTATTTTCAGCGCAAATATTAAATGGACCCATCGGAATAAGATGTATATGGGCCGTTGCTACATTTGAAAACTAATCACATATCTCGCTACTTTCCCTACTGGCATGGAAACGCGACGAATACCACACGTAATATTCACCCGCAGAACAAAAGAAAAAATTCGGCTCAAAAGAATCACATCTTGCTGTCATGGAAAATTCGGTTTCGATTCCTGTATACACTGCCCATTAAGATGGCAGCATGCAAGGTGGCTTAGAAGTTTGCACTCTCGTCTTGCATTCGGTAGACCCAGGTTCGATTCCCGGGTCGGCTATCCTCGATTGTGGTTTTTCATGGTTTCCCA